>FXXK01000135.1:1222221-1367053 GCA_900184695.1 Betula pendula | reverse complement strand
TTACCGTCTCTTTTGCACCTTTTTTTTTCATTAGCTCCAACATGTCCTTCCTTTGCTTCCATAGAACCTCTACGAGACTTACGACCTCTAGGTGGTTTTTGTGGACGAGCTGACTTACGAACCCTAGGTGATTTCCTTACACCATTTTCTCCCCCATTCTCCACAATATCCTCACCATTAGGAATGGCATTCCTAGTCTCTACATTCTCAGGACCATTAGGAATTTCACCCTCATTTTTCACATTATCCTCACCATTATGAATGACACCCCCATTCTCCACATTATCCTCACCATTAGGAATGGCATCCCAAGTCTCTACATTCTCAGAACCATTAGGAATTTCACCCTCATTTATCACATTATCCTCACCATTATGAATGACACCCCCATTCTCCACATTCCCATGACCATTAGGAATGTTATCCCCATCACCTAACAATAACACTTCAGCAATCAATTCTGCCACATCGACCATATGTTGAACGTAGATGTGAACACTTCTCCCAATATCACCTTCAAGACAATTGAGTAGATCAACCACATCTGAATCATTTCTCAACGGCTTCACCGGTTCCTCAATATCACCATCATCAAACTTATACCAGTACGCTAAGTCATTAAGATACCCAAGATCCTTAACCAGTTCCTCAACTTCCCATACCGAGAAAAAGTCAATATCATACTGTCTAATAACATCCGTGGACCCACCAATATACTGAAATGGATTGTGTTGCACTTGTCCACCATGATGGATAGTGATATCAACCAACATATCTGTTATGAAACATAATAATTGTGTAAGTGAACATTTACTATCTGTTTGTGTTTAAACAGTTTACTATATGTTGCATGTCTTTAACAAACATGCAGCAGTAGGACGTGTGAAACCAAAAACCACATGACAAAATGACTTTGTGGCAGTGGTATGTGTTCAAAAGTGAAAGCAACAGGACATGGCCGACTTGTGCACTACTTGCATACTTTTTGTCATAAAGCAAAGTAACCTATCACAAAATACAAAAACATCATCGTAATTTATTGTCTCACAACAATAATTTTTTCCTTTAAATCCAAGATTCACGGTTCCCAAATCAAAAGCCCACATAAAAAACAACTTAAATTGGTACCAGACAAAAAATGGTTACACATATAATATTCAGAACGAAGACACCCACAAAAAAAAAGCATGCTAACAGACAAAACTCTACCTTTATTAAACACAACACACTGACAGCAGCCCACAAATAACAAAAAACTCATACAATATAAGATCACGCAAACAATGTTGAAATTTATCGTCAATATAATAGACTTCATAACTTCCGGGAAAAATTTGTTCTTACCTCTAAGAGTGCAACGAACCCAAAACCGCACTAGGTAGAAACCCCTCTTCAGTATTTTGGCACTTCTAGATGAAACAGCAGGAACGATGGCGACGGTTGTGTTGATAGGGTTTCAAATCCCTTAGATTTGGGTATAATCAACGATCGTCATTGAAGGTAGAAGTTTCTAGCATGCCTCATCGATTTTGATGCCAAATACAAACTCCCGGTCCTCAGTTTTTTCATCCGTTTATTTCTTTTTCCCCAAGCAGTGAAGATGGCGTATCAATACTAAGCCACGTTGAAAAAATCAGACTGAAAACGGCGTCGTTTTGCCTAACTTAAGGGGTCCTATGTGGCAGCAGCTCTTAATGACTAACGGATTGCCAAAAACAACGGTAGAATCAACTAAATTGGACGGAAGGACTGTTTTCAAATTTCGCGAAAAATTATGCATCCAAAACAAAAATTTAAAAAGTTGTGGATCGAATTCAAATCGCGCGTTTACCCAGGGATTTATCTAACATTTTCCCTTTTTTTAATAAAAGTAAAAAGTATATATATATGCATTTTAATGTGACCTGACACCTATAGACATTACAAATTTGGCTGAAAATTCAATAGAATAACTACTTTCATATTCATTAAAAACTTATGCAGTTAAAACTGAAAAAAAAAAAAAACTTGAGGTATTATTTAAATTAGTGCTTTAAATCAAAAATTTATTTTAGATTTTTTCAATTTTTATTTATAATAAAAGTAAAAAAAGAAAAAGAAAAAAACTTTTGTTGTAGATATTGGTCAAACTTAGATTTTCAAAGGGTAAATTCGGTTTTTCATTAGTCAAAGTAAGGGTATTTTCGGAAGATAAAAGTTAAAATTGACTTTTCATCCAACTTGACGGTCAACTCAGACGGAGGGGGCTACTTTACAAGGTTTATGTAGTTTGATGTATCTATGTGTATGAGCTGTCATTTTGGGGGGCTAAACAAAAATGGCTGTCAGTTTGGAGGGCCAAAAAATATTTTTCCCTTAATTTTATTTCAAATACGAGTCGAACTGATAAGTTACTCAATTAACATATTTATTTTTTATATATATAAAGTCAATAATATGATTGTTGATTTTCGTAAATCCATACTATTAATTAATTAATTATTGTTAAAAAAATTTTGTTTGAATTAATTAAATAAATTAACTTGAATCTTAACTAATTTAATTTCAAGTTTATATGTATGTATATAAATTCATTATGCACATACACAAACATGTTCATTCATACACACAAATATATTCACACATACTCACAAATCTCTAAAATTAAAGTCACAACAATAATAATTCAAGTTATATATTTCATATTAGGAAGATAATTCTCTATTACTTAAAATATTCTTATTACAAAATTAAAATAATACTAAACTTTTTTGTAAAAATGAATTTATACAAGTTTATACAAATTTATCTGAACCGAGACGAGTTTATACAAATATGTCTCATTTATTATTCAAACGGAGATGAAATCGAGGTAAGGCGTGGTTGGGCTATCTTAGAGCATTCTCATCCGGCTCCCTACTGTAGGGATTTCTCTACTTTAAAGAGTCAAAATGAATTTTGGATCATTTTATTGCTTGCATCCGACTCCCTACTTTGAGAAAAAAAATAAGGAGCATTAAATGGCTTCCTACTAGTATGGATCAATTTTACTCCTTACTCTTATTTTTTATAATAAAATATTAATTTCTCTCTCCAAGTTTTTGATTTTTTCAATTTTATTTATTGGAGAAAGAATTAAAAAATTCTTAAAATATTAATATTTAAATAAAAAATCAAAATAATTTTTAGTTTAAGAAACTGGATATATGTGTTTAAAAAAAAACTTTTTTAAGTAAAATAATTAATGGATAAAGTAAAAAGTCAAAATGAAAATACTATTACATACCTAACCGCAATGTTGCGGACTTGCGGTCCTTCTTTCCGTATGTGACGTTTAGTTATAATAAAGTATATATATATACACACACTTATGCTTTACCTCAAAAAGGACAGCCAAATTCAGCGTGATTGCGAAATTTATCTTCAATCTCTGCCACATTCCCATTTTGTAGCCACATAAATCTTATAGCGTGTCCTTTGTTTTTCCCAGATATATATATGGATTCGTCGTAACTTGTAATTGTAGGTCTTTTCCCCAAATGAAGAAAAAGTTGGATAAATAAATTGACGGCCTATAGGATCTTTACAAACCAACATCTAAAAAACAAGGGCTGCGATTGAAAAGCATTTCCCTTGTGGTATATAATACAGTTGGGAGGGCATATTTATAGTGAAGCCGAACGTTATCTTCCTCCACACGTTTTCCTGTATCTACAGCACACCCAATTGGAAACTAGGTGAAGAAACTCAGAAGGGATAAATGATAATTCCTTCATATCAGCACCAGCATATCGAGCAATTGGTGGTTCTGCTATGTCATGCTGAGGAAGAGCAATGGCATCATTGCCATAGAATCAATCAAGTGTATGCTTTCAA
Organism: Betula pendula; assembly: GCA_900184695.1. Taxonomy (NCBI): domain Eukaryota; kingdom Viridiplantae; phylum Streptophyta; class Magnoliopsida; order Fagales; family Betulaceae; genus Betula; species Betula pendula. Next base: position 1,363,198 of record FXXK01000135.1, on the reverse strand, counting down.
GTTAAAATACAGAATCATCTGAAATAGTGAGACCTTGCTCATTTTCTGAACTAATTTCTTCGCAAGTCTTTATGCTTCATGGTCTTGCACCTGTTTACTTGAAATCATTCATGGGACTTTTTCTTACTTCTTCTTGCAGGGCATAATTTTCGAATTATAGTAGTTATTGTTATATTTAGTGCAGAGTAGTTGAGGTATGAGTAGGAGAAAATAAATGCTCAAGTACAATTGTGCAGACCACTCATTTCTCTGTTCCCAGATTCATTCTTTATGGTACGTGTTTTTGCTGCTCTATTTATTCTTTGATTTTATTGTAATCAGATTAATTTTCTTTCTGGTAGGTTAATTGTTCTTTATATTATAAATCACTGAAGAGACAGTTGGAAAATGGAGAAACCGAGAGCAACACCATCTGCAACGCATCAATTATCTGGTGGAGATGAGCGGAGATCGATTGAGGTGTTCGAGCTGCCAGTGAGTCATGATGTTAGCAGTAGCAGGAAGAGCGAGGGAGGTGAGACACAAGATCAGGGTGGATTAGAAAGCACTTCTTTTGGTTCTACTGTGAGCAAGTGGATGGCATTTGATCAGAGAGAGGGCGTCAGCAACAGCAAGCCCAACAATTCCAAATATTCTTCAGCTTCTTCTTTGAGTGATCAAATTGTAAAAACCGAAGCTGGCATAGCCGAAAGGAAAGCAGAATGGGGTGTGGTGGTGAAGTCAGACGTGGGAGAAGGTAGTTTCAAAGCAGTAGGGGGTATGAACCTGATGGCGGCGAGGTCTTCACGCGATGGAGAGAGAGTCAGTACCGTCACTGGAGCGGCATCGACCAGGGCATCGGATGAATCAAATTATGGATCTGAAACATCATCTGGGGCCTTCCCGAGGGTATCACAAGAGTTGAAGGAGGCTTTGGCAACATTGCAGCAAACATTTGTTGTCTCCGATGCCACAAAACCAGACTGCCCCATCATGTACGCCAGCACCGGCTTCTTTAGTATGACCGGTTATTCTACAAAGGAGGTTATTGGAAGGAACTGGTAAACTACTCTTTTTCCTCTCTTTTATTGATTTTCTATACTACTACTATAGGATTTTTTTTTTTTTTTCTTTAAAACAAACTTTTTAAGTGTGGTACTGTGCCAAGAATTCTCCAAGTGCCGTTAAAAATACAACAAAAGTAACTCCGGTTATGTTTGGCAAATGATTCTATTAGAGTTTTAATTTTTGAATGATAATATAAAGTGATTAATATGATATAAAATATAAAAATATTATAATTTTTTTTTATAAAAAAGTAAATTTTTTATTTTAATAATAATGAAAAGTGTTTAATATAGTATAAAAAATAATTGGTGAAATAAAAAAATTAAAATGTTTTAAGGTAATTTTGTTTTTTTTTGAAAAGTGAAATCTAATTTAAACCCTTACTCTTTTATATTTAACATTTATTGAGTTACTTATTAAATAATTTAGTTAAATTATGACTAATATAATAAATGACGCGTAAATTATTTATCGATTGCCGCAGTAAAAGCTCTCTAAAAACCTCTCTCTTTAAAATGTTTAGCTACCCTTTTTTTCAATGTTTTTATTTTTATTTTTTATTTTTTGGATGCCATACTACTTATATTTTTTTTAATTAAAAATAAAAATGGGCACCTTTTAAAAATTTAATCCAGATTAGTTACATACTTTAGAAAAAGTCATAGCAAATGAAATTTTACTTATTTATGTGCTCTTATTAATTATCTGAGACTACGGCAAAAGCTTCAGAAACATCCACTTCAGACCCAAAGATGTATATATAGTCTGACGGTTTTGAAACGCATAACTTGCTTCGACAAAGGGCTGGGGATGTGAGGAGGAATTTTCATCGTCTTTGACTCATTGTCAAAGAAACCAAACCCGTCGATATGGATTTTCTATACACAAGCATTCTTTATTGCTTTTTGATCTTTACGGTTCACTTCATATGGGAATGCCCTCCAAGAAAAATGATGGAAATTGAGCAGTGACAGTGAAGGGTTTTTTGGGTGCAGCCGATTTCTTCAGGGGCCGGAAACAGACGGGAATGAAGTGGCCAAAATACGAGATGCAGTTAAAAATGGGAACAGCTACTGTGGCAGGCTCTTGAATTACAAGAAGGATGGCACCCCTTTCTGGAATCTTCTCACTGTCACCCCTATCAAAGATGACCGTGGCAATGCCATCAAATTTATTGGGTAAACGTCTTTTTTTCGTTTTTTTCTTTCTTTCCTTCCTTTTGTGTGTTTTTTTTTTTTTAATTCGCGAAAATTATTTTTTCCTTTTAACAATTTGATGCTGTATGTTGGTTCTTGAACATATACAGATACCATGCATGCAATTCAACATGAATGTCCATGTGTAGGTTTCAATATTAGAATCAGTGAAAGATGAGATGGCTTAGAAGCCACTTATTAAATTGTACTCTTTGCCAACTACCACTGTAGTGCCTTTTCTTAGCGTCAGCTCAGGCCTTGGCGTATTTCTTGTTTTTTTTCCTCCCTCTCCCTATCTGTCTCTTTCTCTTTGCACGAGTAACCAGTTTAAGCAAACTTTGGTATTCATTATGATTGATCCTAGTCTTGTCCATCGAATCAAAACCACCTAATGTGAACGTTGGAAATGCTTTGCCTAGAAAAAGAGAAGGCAAAAAGAAGAAATTAATGTATGACCAAGAAATCTCAAGCGTACAGATCTCAGGAAACTGAGTTTCAATGGAGATAGAAACTCTGGGCTCAATAACGCCCACAAGTTGACTTACAGTCTAAAATCTTCAAGTTCTCTGTATTACTTGTTATTGTTGGAAGAATGGTTAAAATATATTGAGGCATGCCAGGGGCGTGAAGTTTCTGTTCTCTTACTTTTTCTAGGTGTGTCTTGGATTAAAACGACTATATCCAACCTCATTCATGTAAAAATTTGCATAGCTTGAGATGTTTTGCATGTGCATACATCACCTCAAAATGTAATCTTGTGGTGTTTAATAAGCATTCATGTCACATTTTTTTAATTAATATTTTAGGCATGTTTCTTCAATTAATTTGCTATCAGAAGAATCTCATGATTATTTCAAACAAGGATTACTGCTGGGTATTGAATTCCTATTCCCCAATTTTGGCATAAAGAACCTCATATGGTATTAAGAAAGCCGAAACTCCACCTCTCTACTCAATGAATTTAATGGGTTTAACAAATTTTTTTAATTTCACGTATACCATCTTTTGAGTGCTGAGTTTAAAGATGCTCCTAAACTACATTTATCATTACTGACGCTTAATGATTATTATAGCTTTTCTAAACTTGGGTAATTTTTTCATCATTGGGTCAGATAACGATATATCTGAATTAACAAAATACATGGTCATAAAAAGAATTTCTAATATTTGTTGTCCATTTTAATCATGATAGGAGTTGTTCAGCGCAATGTTTTCCTTTTTTTTTTGAATTATGATCTTATTTTGTCTTATTCTAAAATTTTATGGATGTTGTTTCTGCAGAATGCAGGTGGAGGTCAGCAAATACACTGAAGGTGTTAATGACAAGGCACTTCGGCCAAATGGGTTGCCCAAGTCGTTAATTCGTTATGATGGTAGTAAGCATGTGTACCCACTTTGTTATTAGATGTGATTGTGGCTTCACTTAATCATCATATTTTCATGCATGTCAGCTCGTCAGAAGGAGAAGGCTTTAGGTTCCATCACAGAGGTTGTCCAAACTATAAAACATCCGCAATCTCACATTCGGACTATCAGTCATGACAATGCCAGCAAGCATGAAGGACAGGAAAGTTTCAACCTTGATTATATTCTGCCGAAATCTGCTGAAATTCAGAATATGAGTACATCCGGCAGACAAACTCCTCAATCGGATTCCAGGGGTGATGTGTCTCACCCAAGTTCTTGTCTGGAAGCAGACAAGAAATCTAGAAAATCAGGACGCATTTCCTTAATGGGGTGAGTTTTTATGATTTACCTTTGCTTCATTTTGGTAAGGCTGATGCTAACTGTAAAATGTAAAGGATTTTGACAGTATGTGTATGTCCATTGGTCTTCATTACTGAAATGTCTTGTTCAAGGATGGCTACGTATGTCCTAGCAGGACATATTACTCCTTTTAGAAGTGTCAAATTTCTTATTTGATGTGTAAATTTCTCCTGCAGGTTCAAAGGGAGGTCTCCCAGCTCTGCAGAGAGGCATGAAGGGAAACCAAGTATTGAGCCAGAGGTTTTGATGACTAAAGACATAGAACACTCTGACAGTTGGGACCGCGCTGATAGAGAAAGGGATATACGCCAAGGAATTGACCTAGCAACCACATTGGAACGCATTGAAAAGAACTTTGTGATCTCTGATCCTAGACTTCCTGATAACCCAATTGTAAGATGAAAGTCAATTACTTGTTTATTCTTACTACGGAAAAACTTTGGATAAATGCTCCAAAAATCAGAACTTTGGTAGTTTATAATTTGATGGACTATGGTGCATTCATTGCTTTCTCTCTCTTTTCTTCATGTTTATCTTTTTACTGTGCTTGAATTATTCAGTGCATCTTGCATGTCAAATTCCATTTTAAGTATGTAAACAGGGTATTTCATAGATGTAAAGATGCTTCTCTGAAGTTTCTTGCTGCAAGGTGCTGCCCAATTTGTAAAATTGCTGTCATCACACCTTACTGTATGTTTACTTTCGTACTCTGCATGATCATGTAGCATTGCTCAATATTAGAAATTACTAATAATTATTCTTTCATAACTAAGAAATCATTAGTATCAATAATAACATTTTTATCGACTAGAGTTACTTCTACATTTTTTATATCTTAGATAATATCAATATACAAAAGACAATACACACTCCTCATAGTACATAAAGTGTCATGGTTCTAGTTTGCAATTGTTTGTCACATAGACATTGTACACATTTTATCTTGAAATTGATCTTATATCGTTCATGTGCAGATATTTGCATCTGATAGCTTTCTTGAATTGACTGAGTATACACGCGAAGAAATTTTGGGAAGGAATTGTAGGTATGAAATTACTATATTTAATATCTTTGTTTAGTTAGTATTTTGACTGTGTTTCCATCTAACTCCCATTTTAGGGGCCTGCAAGTTGGACTCAATTTTCTTGCACATATCATAATATCATTTTCTTTTTTTTACCGTTCCTTCTGTGTGTCTCCCTGATTAAACAATGTAACATTGTACTTCAAAAGGTTTTCTTACTCTTTTGTTGCAAATAGTTACAGGCAAATGCTTCATTTACTTCATCCGTTAGACTAATTTAGAGTAAAACTGTATGCTTAATTCTTCAAAGTGGATTCTTATGTTTATTGGAACATTAAAATTCCAAAACTTTTATTGAACATCTTAAACAGGGGTACTATGAAATTTTTTACGAGGTATGGGAGAAGATAAGTATGTTAGTATGTCAATGATTTCAAATGTTGTTGAGAGATTAGAAGTGGACTCCTTCATTGGTAGCTACTTTACTCATTCATAAAAGATTGTAAGATTGTTAAGATTGTTTTTAGAATTTGGAAGGCAGATATTTTTTTGATATTCGCGCCTCTACCATATTCATGCCCCATTTTAAAGCTTGGGAACTGGAGTTTGAAGATCTAGGCTATGTTTGTTAAATTTTTTAGGTTTTTTTTTTGTTTTTGTTTTTGTGTGTGTGTTTTGAATAGTAATAGAAGTGAATGATGTGATATAAAGTAGGAAGAATGTTATAAATTTTTTGTTTGAAAAAGTTTTGTTTTTTAGTGAGTTTTTTATTTGAATAGTAATAAAAAGTGAGTGATGTGATATAAAAAGTAAAAAAAATTGTTAAAAAGTGATTGATGGAATATTAAAAGTAGTGTTGATTTTTAGGGAGAAAAAAAAGAGGAGGGGGTAAAGGGGTTAACAAATATAGCCCTAGTCTATATTCTTTGCAGGTAGCCCATATTACTTGCTGAAACTTGAGTTATATTAAAACTTATGATGATTGTCATTGCTATAATATTTTTTTAGTGATTTTTCTGATGTATGAAATTAGCATAGCATTTTTGTTTCATAAATCATTATTCTATCTCTCCTATCTTGTTATTTTCCACTTGTTTGGAAAGCCTTCAATCAATAATGCCAGTTCTACTCTAATTTGTCTCATCAATTTTACAGGTTTCTTCAAGGACCTGAAACAGATCAAGCAACCGTCTCAAAGATAAGAGATGCCATTAGAAAACAAAGGGAAATCACTGTTCAGTTGATCAATTATACTAAGAGTGGTAAGTAAATGCTTTTGATATCTTGTTAAATTATTTTTTGGGGAAAATACACTTTACCCCCCAAAGTATCACAACTTTTGCATTTTAGCATTTAAAGTTTAAAAATTGACACTTGAACCCCACAAACTACCGGTTACCACCAAATGAAGCTGGAAGCTACAGCATGATTATTAGGGTTGAAAAGGCGGTTGCGGTTAGCAGTTATTGGCTATAACCGTAACCGTACCCGCCTGAGGCGGTTACTCTAAAATGCGAACCGCCTCTGCACCGCCTAAGGTGGTTAACGGTTATTTTATAACTGCCGGTTAGCGGTTATTAAACCTATAACTGCTCCGCTATAACCGTTTTTTATAATTTGGGTTTTTTTGGCCTATTTTAGGTTTTGGGCTTGTTTATTGGGCATACTTTAGATGTTTGGGCCCATTGTTTTTGCCTTTTTTAGGGCTTTTTTGCCTAAAGATGTGCACTCCACTTATCAGGCCCAATTAACTCATGCAAAAAAAAAAAAAAACAGAACTAGTGAATCTGAAGCGTTCTTTGACTAGGGAAAAAAAAAAAAATTGAAGTGTTCTTTGTCAAAATTCTGAAGTGTTCTAGCTTATCAAAGAATTCTTTGATAAGCTAGAAGAAATAACCCTCTGAAAAAAACTTTTTTGATAAGCTACGAAAATCTGAGGCATTCTTTGCTCCAGCACTTCTATTCAACCACTGAAACATTGCCCAAAATCACACTAGATCCAAAAACCCCGCACAAATCCACCACTAGAAACCAACGAAGAACATCCTCCACCCATAAAAAAATCATAGCCCAGAAATCACCGGAGCCAGCAACCCAAACAAGCCGTCAACCACCGTGCCATCCCACATGGCCACCCCTCCAGCTGCAGATCCAGAGATCACCAGATCCCAGCAACCTAGATGTGATGCGAACTGCCGAGCCGCCCTATCGGCCATCTCCGCTGTCAGCCCACCGCCCAAAAAGCATTGCTCCTTTGCAGATCTCACCAGCCTCACTGCATATTTTCCACTTGGTTGGCACCTCAATTTATTTTGTGATCAAGAGCGAACGAACAAAAGAAAAAGCGTTTGGTAGGAAAATACAAAAAAAAAACAAAATCCTAATTGAAACTTTGAGAGAAGATGTAGAGGAATAAAACCTTACCTGAAGGCTGAAAGCGGGGGAAGAAACCACCATGCGGTGCGGCTGAGGCTAAGAAGTGAGAGGCTGAGAGGGTGAGTGAAAGAGGGGCTGGGGGCTGAGGCTGCGGCGCTGAGATGTTGAGAGACTGAGTGAGAGAATAGAGATGAGAGGAGATGAAATACTTAATGCCCGATGACGCGTGAGACTTGGGGCTGATTATATATATATATATATATATTAAAAAGCGGTTAGCGGTTTTTTTCCAACCGCCTTGAAGGTAGTTATGCGGCTAGTAGTTTTAGGCAGTTAGCAGTTGGCGGGGCTGTTATAACCGCTCACCTTTTCAGCCCTAATGATTATGATTGGCAGTATACTAGTAGAAAGGATCGTTACCCCCCTTTTAGTCCCCCTCGGGGGGATATTGCTCTTATCCTTGATCCTTCGAACTGTGACAATTTAGCCTATCCATTAAGTTTTTTCGTCTGTTTGGATGGCAATTAAGTCACGTGTGTTGCACACATATTTTTTTGGACTTATCTTAATAAAAAAAAAAAAAAATAGAGAAATCAAATATCCAGCAAATAATAAAAAGGGGGAAAAAAAAAGAGAAATTTGGGGGTGGCTCAGCCGAGTCACCCCCAAATTTTCTTTTCAATTTTTTTTTCTCTTTTTTTTGTTTTACTTTTTCAACACTTTAACCCCAAGGGCATTTTTGGGAGTTTAGGGGCTAAAAAGTCACGTGCGACACACGTGACTTACATCCCGTCCAAACAAATAGAAAAACTTAATGAATGAGCTAAATTGTCACAGTTTGGTTGTTTGTGGGGTTCGAATGTTACTTTTTAAACTTTGGAGGTTAAAATGCAAAAGTGGTAATACTTTGGGAGTAAAAGTGTATTTTCCTTTTATTTTACCATTTCATGTCGCTTGAAAACTAGGAATTGTAGTGCATTTGGTTGGAATTATCATATAATAGATAAAGTCTCTTTGGAGTTTAGATTTTTTTTTTTGTTTCCTTTCTTTCAAGATATCATCTTTGAGTTTTTTTTTTTTTTTTTTTTTTTTTTTTTTTTTTTATAAATAATTTCTATCATGATAAAATTCTTATGATTTCATGACTTTCAGGAAAAAAATTCTGGAATTTGTTTCACTTGCAACCTATGCGTGACCAAAAGGTGACTGAGATTTTGCTAACTCAAATCTTGGATTCAATATCCATTGAATTGGGATATTAATTCCCTTTTGAGTTTTTAACTTGGAGGCCCATATAACTTTGGTAGGGTGAGCTTCAATACTTCATTGGTGTCCAACTAGATGGAAGTGGACATGTAGAACCTCTGCGCAACCGGCTCTCAGATACAACAGAGCAAATAAGTGCGAAGCTGGTATGTTATTTTTATTTTTATTTTTTTAAATCTTTTGTTGTCTTTATAGGATTGCTGTAAAAGTACCTATGTTTTCATGGTTCAGAATGTTGGTCTAAAACACATATTTATGAAATAGGGGTAGCTGAAATAAGAATTTTAAGATAGATGAGTGGACATTCCAAGAAAGATAGAATAAGGAATGAAGATATCCATTAGATATTGCCATATTGGTGGTGCTACCCATTGAGGAAGAGATGAGGGACAATTATTCATGGTGGTTTAGCCTATGCAACAAAGACCAACAATTGTACTAGTTCAAGTTAAATGAGTGAAGAGTAGAGCAAGCCCAAAATGATATAAGTAGTGAAGAAGGATATAACATGAGAAAAGTTGATCGAGTCTAGTACTTTAGATGGAATAGAATTGCCCCAAAAAAAAAGAAAAGAAAAAGAAATGTATAATGGACCCAATTAGTGATAAAGGATTCATAGATCTCACAGTAATTAGTTGTAAAAAGCTTTGTTGAGTTAAGTTGAGCTGCAAGCATTCTTATAACTCACTTTTCTGTATGTGGATTTATTACTAACATGCTAATTTAACCATGATGTTGATGCCTCATTCTTTATGTATTGCTTTTCGATAGTTGCTAGCTCAAGTTTTCATTATAGTTCAGACAACTTATAGGTGAGAGTCCAAGGAATTACCCAGGTTCTAAACAGCAGAGGACATTACTCTTGTTGCAAACTGCTATTACTTATCATATGAAACAACTACAAAAATTTATATGGAGGGTTTGTCTGAGAATTCAAATATCGTTGCATTTACAATTACATATCCCTTAGTTTTTAATCAACCAGACTATATTTTGTGCCACTAAAAACTGTGTATCTAGGTTTGGTAGATAGAAAGACCTCATTAATGACGAAATCAAACATATGGAAGTAAGAATTTGGAGATTGTCACTGCTAGCATGGGCATTTAAAATAGCACTGGTGAAAGAATCATTTGGGTTATTATGGGTAATCTACTCTTGTAGAAACTCAGTCCATGTCAAGTGCATCTTTTATCTTCATTAGTTTAGGTTACATTTTGATATGAATGGTTTCTTCTTTTTTTTTTTCCTGTTCTTTTTGTACATTTTTCCATGCTTGTTTCTCTTTTATCAGGTCAAAGCCACTGCAGAAAATGTTGATGAAGCTGTCAGAGAACTTCCTGATGCCAACTTGGTAAGGTACTTTTTTTGCTTCATTTTCAGATTGATAATCAATGACGCATTTGTCATTGCTTTAAAAGATTTGCGACGCAGTTTTACTTATCAGAATAATAGACTATATTAAGTTACCTGGTCACCAATCCTTACAATTTGATACCTCTAAAGTTCAAACAGGAATTATGTGAATCATTTGACTTCATAAAATTTCCTCAGAATAGGGCTATTGAATGTTCTAACTGAAATATTGCAAACAAGCTTGATTTCCAGATTTTTTTTAAAAACCCTTATATCTCAGTTCAATGTTTATGATTTTGGATGGCATGCACGTGCTCCCTCCCCCCTCCCCCAACAAACTAAGCAGTGATGTGATTTAGAAACTCTGAATACATGTTATGGCATGATGAATTTGTCTGCTATAAATTCTTTCATAAAAATATAGTTTAGAATTTGCACAAGTATTTGTAATTATGGATAAGAATTCATTTTGGTATGATCTATTCTTTAAATATTTTAGATTTTTGATATTTCTATCTTTTAAATTTTACTTTTTTAATTGTTGCTACATCTTATATTTCATTGATGATGAGATCCTGGTTCTATTTCTGCAATTTTGTTGGTTAATAGCTGATACAACTCTTATATTCTACAATTTTTCAGAGACCAGAAGATTTGTGGGCAATTCATTCTCGGCCTGTCTTTCCAAGGCCTCACAAGAAAGACAGTTCTTCTTGGCTAGCAATACAAAAGGTACCACTTCGTAAAAGTTAAAATTGCACTGTATCACATCCTAATACCATTCAAATGTTATTGCTCATCAAACTTATCTTGTATATTGAACTTCAATTTGTTGGGGAAAAGGATTTAATGAGTTGAGAATGGAGCTAATCTATTTGATTTCATTATTATTGTTACCATTACCAATATGTGCTGTCATATATATAGCTTTCTTACATTTGATGCCATCAACCGCAAGTGTGCGGGTTCTATCATTGAAAAATTTCATCTGAAACTGATGAGGCTTTGGACCATATTCAAATCTACCCTCAGAGGACCCTGCTTGGCAGCACCAACACTGGATAAAGGCCTTTAGAACAATTAATAAAGGTCTATAAAAAATTTTGGTGCTTCATTAACTATTCATTTGGAGCATCTACTTCAACAATGCATTTGACATCTAATGTACTTTCCTAGTCCTTGTTGTAATGAGTTTGAGCTCCTTTTTGCAGTAATTCCTTTGCCTTTCAAACTTTGATGGTATGAGGAGTGTCATTTCTCCTTTGTGGTTAACCTTTTCAAGTAATAGATGCAGGTCCAACTTCTACAATATTGTTAAGACAAATTTTGCCCTTGAAGCACAAAAGAGTAGCATATATTTTTACGGTATCATACTCAAAGATCATTTGTCAAATCTCAATCTCACCTCTATTCCTACCATTAATTTCAAACGTCTATGTGTTTGGTCCCAGTTATAATGAGAGACATTTCTATTTTAATTACACATGCAATTTTGAACCTACTCATGAGAGGGGTTGTTAAAGAGCCCTCATTGATTAGGTGTGTGATTTGGTATGGATTTATATAGTAGTCCAATTAATAGTTTAAACTTTTGGAACAAGCGATAATTTATCATCATTTTATTACATAAATTCAATTTGATATAGACTTCTATGCTAGTTTGACCTCTCCATCTTATAGCTTAAACTTTTGGGATAAGCACTTATTTAATGACATTTTAATAAATGTAAATCATGATTTTTGACAAGTATTACATGTATCATGGATTGTACTTTTTGTGGTAGGCTCTGCAGGTCTTGAAGATTTATAATTACCAATTGCTACTCCTTGAAATCCATATACGTTGTTTGTTAAATAGTTATGTATGTTTAGGCATCTTACAGCTGTCTTCTTTACTAATATTTCATTATTTCTTCCCTTCTATCCCTTTGTGCTTCTTAGATCACTGCATGTGGTGAAAAACTTGGGCTACATCATTTTAAGCCCATAAGACCATTGGGTTGCGGAGATACTGGCAGGTACAGTGCCTTATGCAGATGAGATTGAAATGGATTGTCTTCATTCAGAAAACTTGTTTCAATATAATTATTTTTGATAAGTATAGCAATATAATTATATACGAGTTCCAATTTATTGCCTGTTTAAATTTATTTCCTGTTTAAATTTATTGCCTATCTAATTGTGTGTCTTTGCATTTTGATATTTTATTTATCACTATTTCTGACAAATGCTATTCATTCTGCTTTTTAGCACGCATGCCATATTTTTGGTAGGAACAATGGAAGGGGGGATTTGCTCCCTTAACCCCTTCCATAAGGGTAATTTAGGTCTCTGAAAACAGATCTTATAATTATCTTACCTTAGAGAATGTTGTATTCCTTTTATGGCTAGTGCCCTCTTCCGTTCTTCCCTCCTTACGGTTACTTCAGATCTCCTTAATAATCCTATACTTTGATTCACAAATCCAGATCATCTAATTGTTCTTGGATATCACCTGCTCCGTTCATGTTCCCTGTATACTTTTGTCTAATCTACTTTTGACTAATCTACTTTTGAAGACACTTATATTCCAAAGAATTCCTACAAGGTTTTTCTGTTGCAGCTACCACTCTTGGTCTCATGATCTCATCCACCAAGACAGATTAATGAGCACAACATTTAGTAAGAACCCTTTACCCATTAAACATGCAGAATTAATAAACCATAGAATATAGAGCTTTTAGATGTAAATCTCATATTCTGCTTGCATGAAGGTAAGCAGTAGGACTGGAATTGCACAGGAATAAGAGCAAGATAGGGTCTAATTCGTTTTCATAGGTGTTCAGATAGGTAATTCCGTAAGATAGTTTAGACGTGCACAAAGAAGTCAAATGGCATGAAGTAGCGCAATCTTAGAGACCTAAAAATAGTATAATAAAGTTGGTGTGTCCAAGATGATTTAATCAAATAGAAAAATGAAAAAGGAAAAGGCATTTGGATCCCATAAATTTTGGAAGCTTTTCATATAATAAATTTTTGTATGTCCAAGAAGAATTGGTCTTTTTGATATGAAGAAGAGGATTTATTTTATGGACTCCAGTTTGGGGAAGATATGGTATTGGTTCACCCATGTTTTCGAAACTGGTGTGTAAAATTGCTATATATCTCCAGGTGACACAAAGGTCTTGTTTTACATCCAAAGCATTAATGTAAAAATTGGATTCTTTGGTCTGCTTTTTGATTAAATTACTTTGGTATTTGTTGCAGTGTTCATTTGGTGGAACTGCTAGGTACTAGTGAACTGTATGCTATGAAGGCAATGGAAAAGTCAGCAATGCTGAACCGTAACAAGGTCTGAATGTATAAGAGAACCATATCATATTTCGTTTCCTTCTAAAGCAATGTAATAAATGTTTCGGTTGCCATTTACCCGTCTGATTGATATATGCTACCTGAAATTAACACAAGCTTTTGTTCTTTTGCTATGTTAAACCACCAATTATACCAAAAGTATAAGATAATTGGAAAGGTTGGATTGAATCATTTAATTAATTATCTAAAACATGCTCTCACGTGTGGGCCTAAACTCCTTCCCCTTAATAAATAGAGTCCAACACATGAAATACTTAATAGAAATGGGATAAACTGTGGAGTAAGATTCGAACTCAGGATCACTACACTAATACCATGTTACATCATCAATTACCTCAAAAGCTTAAGTTGATAAAAAATGATGAATTAATTAATATTCTAACATGCTATAACTGTTATTTCTGAAATGTGTTGAATGCAAGCATTTGCACTATATAAAGAATATTTCTTTGGCGATTCTTTTGCCTTTTTTGTGTCAGCTAAACCCTCAATGACTTTTATCGAGTCTGCAAGAAAGTATTTGGTTTTAGTTTCTTTTACAAAATTGACATATTTCATGATTTTGTGGCTTGGAATCCGTGGCCTTCTCTTATATTTGAAAGTTTTGTGAATGTCATAAGGTCTTGATATATCAAAGACATATTTGCACTCCTAAAATCATATCAATTATATATGTCTTTGAAAAGTACATATTTGTTTGGAAATCAGTTAATGCTTAGTGAAATTATTTTATCTCAAACTAGTCACTTTGCTAACACTGACGATTCAATTGCGATGAAGCTTGTTTCAAAATTTCTCTGTTTTGTCAAATGTGTTTAAGTCGTAAATCAGTAGGATTACCATTCCATTATTTGCTCTGGGGTGAAGGACTTCAGCCTTTGTGGTCCATAGCCTTGGATGAAGTCTTGACAGTGAACTTATTGGCTGCTAGGAATCCAGCCTATTCCATGCTGCAGTGTTCTTAAAATTGGTCAGTTAATGATGAAAGACAGTGTTATCTATAATTGATTCTTTTCATAGACCTGAAATATATTGCAGTTCCAGATTGAATTGAAATTCACATTAAAATCTGCATCCCATGTTCGAAATTGGATACCATAATACACCAAGTTATTGTCATTACATATGTTAATTTCAAACTTAAGTGTTTTGTTCGTCTAGTAGCAGAGCTTTCCCCAGCAAACTTATTTATTGTTAACATAATGCCCTATTCTAATCAAATTTCATGTTTTCTTTTGAAGATTAATCTATCAATTTTTAGTACATTCTACAAATCAAAATTAAGAAGTATATTATCAGAAAAATGCATCTACATACCATCATTGATGTTAACGTAGGAATTTTGCGACATGGTGCATGCACACGTAGCAGTCCCACATGCACGTGCTTAGATATGCACTCTCTTTTTAGTTTTTGAAGAAGAGTTAGTTCATATCACTTATTTGCCCCAAGGGTCATACATTATTGTGCATGTTGTCCAGGTTCACCGAGCATGCATTGAGAGGGAAATCATTTCGCTACTTGATCATCCTTTTCTTCCCACACTCTACTCTTCATTTCAGGTCTATACATTTTTGTTTGAAATTATAATTTTCTCTTTCTGAACTTTGAATATATATATGCTCAATTACATTTATGTCCATACACATGCATGTAAGTATAGTCCATGGATGAATACTTCTATCTCATGATTTTGAAGAGAATTGAAATTATAATTGCAGCCTGATCTGTAATTGAATACCAGAAAGATTCTAGACTATATAGTTTTTCAAGCTCACAAGCACTCTAACACTGACGCAACTGATCTAATCATGCAAGCATCCTAATTTACACATTAGTCACGTTGTATCTTTTAGACCTTTGCTATGTTTTACTCACACTAGTATTCCTTTTCTGTACTGAAAGAGGTTGTATTTGTAATATGCTAGACTGTCTGATATATATCCAAGAATATCCAAGAAGTATTGCTTATCTTGCCAGATTTAAAAATTTTATTTTCAGAATTTGGATTTTTTGATGGAGTATTGAATACTTATTGGGAGTATCCAAGAGTATTAGTACCTTTATAGAAGTATCTGAGTTATGTTGCGGACACACAATATCAAAAATAAACATTGATGTGGCAATATGATCCAACATACTTCATTGATGCCAGTATGGAAATTTTCCTTGTTGGTTGATAGTACTAATTTGTAATGCATTTGAGTATACTGATGTCTCTTTGTCTCCTCAGACCTATACACACGTTTGTTTGATAACAGACTTTTGCCCTGGTGGAGAATTGTTTGCGGTGCTTGATAAGCAGCCTATGAAAATTTTTAAAGAGGAATCTGCAAGGTACTCTCATGTTTGTATACATATTTCAGTGCCAGAGCAACTCGTTGCCTTACTGTTCTTTTTGAAATTTACAATATAGAATAACAGATTTTAGCTAGTTGAAATTCTTGATCGTACTGGATTTCACTACTACCGAAGTTGAGAACTTGAGATAAACTATAGCATTAGGTTGGTGCAACTAGAAATGTAATGATTGCAGATATTCCTTGCAAACTGTCTCCAACACTGGGTTGTTTATTGTTCCACTGGTCATGTGAAGCACAGATTGACTCTTTGTTCTTATGAGTTGTGGATTTCTCTTCATTTTTCAATCGTAACACTCAAACATCTTATTCTGATCCAGATATCTGTACATTTCTTATATACCGGACCTTAATTATTTCAATGCTAATTTTTATTGATCTCTAGGTTCTATGTGGCAGAGGTCATCATTGCCTTGGAGTACCTCCACTGTTTAGGTATTTTGATCACATGAGAATCTCTAGTTCTCTAACTCTGATTTTACTGTATCAATTTAGTTTTTCTTTCCTTTTCTTTCTTTTACTTGTATAATGAATTGGAGGAAAGCAGCGGGAATTTATATATGCGAGTGCTTCCCGAGTCCTAAACTACCATTAGTGGGAGGGACAAACATTACCAAAACTACCATTATTTTCTTCTCTATAATCAGCATTCCTCTCTTTGGGCCAGATACACACACTACATGTGTGTTTGTATCTATATATATGTATTTATGTATTTGCATATGTTCATATGTAGAATCGAAAGTGTGATATCTAAAGTGGGAAATACAAGTATCGGTAGCTTGTTGTAGCAGAGAAGTACCTATTTTAACTATTTTTTATTCATGTTTAGCTTGGTGGGTAGTTGTAGCAGAGTTAGGCTGTTAAGATGGATAAGCTAAAAGCAGAATTTGTGTTCCCAAATCCTTGATAGTTAGGATGAGGCACAACGCTATTGACGAATTTTTTGTTGTGTATATGCATATTTGCCGTGTGCTGCCTGTGTCTCTGTAAATATTATTGAGTTTATCATACTATAACTTGTCTGTGGTTTCTTCCATAAAGCAGTGATTCAAACAAATTGAAACAGCCTCAAGGGTTTTGCTAGACTTGTTGCCACAATGCGCATCAATTTTCCCTTACTTCACAAATCAATTGATCTCAAATTTGATCAATGCAACATACTCCCTTCCTACTTGTTGGTCCTCTATTCCAAAATTTTGAATGTCCAAAAACATTATGCACTTTAAAAACTCAATGTACAAACTTTCAATAACTTTCCTAAGTCACTCTTTAAATTTATTTGAAAAGTCAATATCCTCTTTTCATATGCTTTATTTGAGTTTAAATTAAGGAGGGTAGTTTTGGAAAACATATATTCTTTTATTTGAAAGATAACACATTAAATGATATTCCGTTAAAATGTTGGATTTGCTAAGCAGGACCAACAACATGGGATGAAAGGAGTATAGCAATTTTAAAAGATTTTAACTGGTGAATTCCACGTGCAAGAGGTTTGGTTATCAAATATTTCAATGACATATAGGCATGTAACTAAAGTACGAGCTACTTGACGGTTACATTGTTTTCATATAATATTTAATTTAAAGGATAATACATAAATTTTAAACTATAACTTGTTTTGGGGTACATATTTAAGAATCTCTGCTGTTAAGCATTGGTCCATCAAAACCTAGTTAGAGACTTTGAGTTTCTGCTCATGTTACAGCTGTACTAGAGTAGCCTAATTATCTAGCATGTCAGTTAATACTTGTAAGTGTAACAAGCTTGACTGAATGATGTTATCAATCCACATCAATTAGAAGAAGAGATTTCGTATCCACTTATTATTTTCTTCCCATAACTTTGTACAGGAATAATTTATCGTGACCTGAAGCCTGAAAATATCTTGATCCAGAAGGATGGGCATATCGTACTAACTGACTTTGATCTGTCATTTATGACATCGTGTAAACCCCATGTATGTTACATTTTCTGTCTGAAGATTTACTGCTTCACTTTTTACAGACTCGTACATGAGGTTTTTGTGTTCCTAGTATAGGGTTACTGGTCTTCATCAAGTCAATAAAGCTACCATAAGTTGACTACAAAAAATAAAAATAAATTTAAATTTAAAAAAGAAAATCTAGTCAAAGAGTTGATTGTTCACTGGAGAGCAATCAACTGCTCTTTCATGCTGAAGGATCATGCATGGAAAATCTAAATGACATTAGTTTCTTAGTTTTTCATTTCTGCTTGATAATTACTGGATACTTAAGAATTACTGGCTGCTCTTACATGCTACTATGTACTGCAGATTATAAAGCATCCATTACCTAGTAAAAGGAGGAGATCTAGGAGTCAACCACCACCAACATTTGTTGCAGAACCAGCTACACAGTCGAACTCATTTGTTGGAACCGAAGAATATATTGCTCCTGTACGGTGAATCTTCAATCATGCTAAATGAACATGTACTTCATGCTACTTCTAGTACTTCATTTCATATGAGATGAAAACATGGTTTTAGTTTCTGTCAGATTCTAGAATTCTTGGGAAATTCTTCAAACAAACTTTTATGGAATGTTTTAAATGTGTATTATTGAGGCACTGATCAAATGATTTTGAAAAATAAAATTTTATGTCCTGCACGTCCTTGTTCTGCTTCATGTCCTTTTGCATGCAACAAATTGCTAAGGAAGATGCTTCCCTGTACATCGCTGGTCTGCGTCTGCAAATTAAACATGCTAAATGACTATAGAAAGTTAAGGAGAAAGTAAATCATCAGATCCATTTGTTCTGGAGGGTTCTAAAATCATTGAAAAGAAGTAAATTAAGTGTCAGTAGGCTATATTTACAGAAATATTTATGAAAGTTTAAAACTTTCTTTGTCCCTCATTCATTGAATAATATGAAGCATACTTTTTTGTTAAATAGTGAAAGCTTGCTCCAAAAGTTAGCTTCCTACTGCTATTGCTGGAGTTAATCCAATATGGAACTCAGCTTTTATGTCCGATATATAATTATTTTTAGGTTGGGCTTTTCACAATTGGCAGGAAATATGTTTTTGTTTCAGAACATGCTAGCTGCACACAATTGCATATTCATACCATTTTGTAGGTGTCTACTGCTGACATAATCTGTTCATATTTAGCAGCAACTAATTGCATTATTACAAATAAGATCTGCTACGAGAATGATCATAATAGTAAATAGTATTTTATACACTAATTTCTTTTCAAAGTTCTCATAAAATACTTGATTTCAGGAAATTATTACAGGTGCAGGACATAGTAGCGCCATTGATTGGTGGGCTCTTGGTAAGCACGTGCTCAATCATGATATATGACCATTATGTGTCTTGCCAGTTATTATTATCATTTCCGTAATTTTTTATTCTCTTACTTTCTTAAATGCTATTTCAAATTTCTTTTTCACTTGGTTTAAAGACTCATCTATAATGCCTCTGAAGCTGTAAGTTTGTCAATAATTCATGACATAAAATAACATGCTTTTGTCAACTATCTTTCCTACGTTCTTCCCATTAGATTTTTTTTCCTCAATGTGGTTGTTATACTTATGGTGAAAATTATGTTTTGAATCTGTTAGCATGATTACAAAGGATGTGCAAATGATAAATGTTATAGCACTGCAATGAGCACATGCATTGAAGGCATAAGGCTTTGGTACTTTGATCTTTTTTTTTTTTAATATATATATATATAAGTTAGTAAAAAAATTAGAAAGAAAATACCAATTAACAAAATGGTTTGATAGACAATCTAGAGCATATTTAGATTTAAAAAAATTAAAGAAAAATTATTTAGCTTCTCGTCATTATCTAATTATATCAACATCATCATGAATAACAAAGGGCTTGTTTGGATATTCGATTTTTTTTCTCTTTTCTATTTGTTTGTTGACTGTTTAAAATTGTGAATACCGAGGAGAAAAAAATTGGAATTATGTTTGGATGATTTAAAAAAGAAATTTGGGAAGGTGAATCTATTTGGAAAAAGTAAAATTAAAAATAAAAAAAATAAATAAATTTAAATTCTCAAAATAAATAAATAAACTGAAGGAAAAAAAAATTTGGGGTGTTTTTCGGGTGGGGAGTGGGTCGGCCACCATCGAAACTAATGGGGGTGGCCGAGCCACACCCGAAAACTACTAGAGGGTGGCTGAGCCATCCCCCAAAACCGCCGCCATTAATGTCGGGCGTGGTTCACCCACCCCTAGGTTTAACAATTTTTTACTGTTTTTTATTTTTTTTTTATTTTTTGAGTTGGGTTGAAAAAATTTTAGTTGAGAAAAAAAATGTTGACTTTGAAAAAAATTGAGTAAAGTTCAAAAAAAAATTGTTACCAAAACAAACCCTTTGTATTTAACGACCTAAGAAAAACACTAGCCACATCTGCGTTATCACTTCAAAATGACTAGTCAATTTTCACCTAATAAATAAACGATATGAGACTTCGCATCCATGAGTGTTTTTATAAACTACCAACTCTATGTATGCTGCTCATCTTTCTAATATGAGGGTCAGGGTGTTAAAGCACTAGTAATGGCTTCCCTTAAATTTTCCTTAAATATAAGGAACCAAATTACGTTTTGTTTTCTTATTCAAATAAATTTCACAATAACTTTTTTTATCATTTTCAGATATCATTTAAATATTCTTAAAATTAAATGTTAAGGGAAAGAGAAGAAATAGAAAGCCATTTAAAAATTGTTTAAAGTAAATGATAGAGGAAAGAGAAAGCTTTTTATATTAAATAATGTTAAGAGAAGCAAAAGTGCTACTCTAGATCTAGTGTAGCACTTTTGGTTCCCTTGGCTTAGGAAACATCTAGGGAAGCCATTGCAGGGAGTTATTTAGAAGTTCTCCCTACATCTAGCGAAGGGAAGGGGATTTAGGAAAGTCATTGTTAGTGCTCTTACAATCTCCCCCCTTTAAAGCCCTGACATTCTCGTCAAGGCCACATCATGTAGTATTCCAGTACCACGTGGCGTTACTAGGTAACTCTGATACTATTTTAATTACCCAAGAAAACTGTTTGCCACATCTGCGCTATTACTTATCACCTCAAAAGGACTAGTCAATTTGAAGCTTCCCTAGAATCACTTATAAAGCTCAATTTCACCTAATAAGTACTGTAAGACTTAGAGCACTCCCAATGGCTTAGCCATTTTCTTCTTTTAGCTAGAATGGCTAACCAAAACATTAAAAGGTTCCTCCATCAGAGTATGCAAAGAAAATGCAAAATAGATTTTAGAAGCATCGGTGAACAGTGTCGTGACATTGTACACCAAAGCATGTTTTCGTTATTTGTTTCTCTCTCTCTCTCTCTCTTTCCCTCTGCGTGCTTTGATTCTCTGTCCCTACAACTTGCTTTGTTGTTTGATTCTTTCTTTTCACCAACGAACCCCCCCCTTTCTCTCTCTCTCAAACCAGGAAGTCTCCGCCTTTCTCTCTTTCTCAACGCATAGACACAAAAATGAAGAAGGTTTCCTTCTGCACCTTCTTCTACTGTGTCGCCGAGAGAGAGAGAGAGAAAGAATCGATGATGGAAAAAACGAAGAAAGTTTCCTTCTATTGCTGTGTTGCCGAGAGAGAGAGAGAGAGAGAGAGAGAGAGAATCAGTGATTTTAGGTGATTTGCTTCTCTTGGATGTTGGCCGAATGGCCAAAATTGGTGTGATTTCACTGTGCCTATGTCATTGTCTGATTTTCAAAGGATGGGGGGAGGGAAGAGGAGAAGAGGGAAGTTTATGGATTCCGCTCCTTGCTGCTCTATCATCGTTGTCGGTGCCCGTGCCCGTGCCGCTTCTCGCTTGTCTGTCATCGTTGTCGGTGCCGGTGAATGAGATTGCCCTTCGCTCGCCTACGTGATCCTGTTCTTCTCTTCCTTCCGAGTAACAAGGGATTTACTTGGCAAGAATGATGCCCTTTCAAAGCACTGGCGTAGCTGGAATGCCTTTGAGGTTTATGGTGGAGCTTTTGATTGAACAAGATAGAATTGTTGTTTGGTTTGTTGTGATTGGTTGGATGATTAGGTGATTTTCGGTGGTGCTGTGTTGTAGATGGTAGAGAGTAGTGGGGTGATTTATGCTATGGGATGGGGTTTCATTGGGTGTTTTTTGTGGTGATGGGTTTTTAATTAAAATGAATAAAAAAAATTTTAAAATGATTATTTTAATAAAATAGAGAAGAAATTTAGATAAGCTAGCAAAAGTGGGTTTTGGTTAGCTATTTTGCCTACAAATTTACATAAATTATTGGGTGTGCTCTTAGCACCCATGAGTGTCTTTATAAACCAAACACTTTATGTGGGCTACTCATCTTCTCAATATGGATCGGGTTATTACAATAAGACTTATGTCTCATGATTTGTGGCCTAAAAGGCATATATTTTTTTAAAAAAAAAATTTGCATTGGGTAATGAGGGGTGTATACATTATGAGATTCCTATTAATTTTTAAAGCATCAAGGCATTTTAGGAATGCCACACTCTGAAGCTAGCCTTGTTTATTCTGACAACAATGTGTTTTTTGTTTAATTTTTTCCGCCAAGAATAATAATTTTGTATTCATTTGTTATCATTAATGCCTAGTGATTCATGTTTAAATTCAGGTGTCTTGTTGTATGAGATGCTCTACGGTCGTACACCTTTCAGGGGAAAGAATAGGCAGAAGACTTTCTCCAATATCTTGCACAAAGATCTGACCTTTCCAAGCAGCATTTCTGTAAGTTAATAAATCTCTACTGAGCTTGCATTATGTGCAGGAAAATCTTTGTTTTACTATCCAGCTGGAGTTTTTTTATTTATTTATTTTGATGATGTTGACCAATTGAGTGGGTTAATTCTAGTCAACTTGACCTTGATTTCACCTTAACATGAAAAATGTTAGAAGAGTTTGTTAGGGTTTGATGTACATGTGTATTTTGGTCATTGTAATATTTCTCAAACCTATATAATAAAACATGTGAGGTAGGCTACGTGAAAACTGACATACCTCTTCTTTCTCTCTAAAGTTTTCATGCAACCTCTACACATGACACCTTTGAATAACAAAAATTGCAGATAACCTGGTTTCAGCCTTAAATCCTATTGTTAAAGAAGTGTGAATGCTTTTGAAAGTAGAGGATTTTAATATAAAAAACTAACTCAAGGTTGTAAGCTTAACATTTGAGTCTAAAAGGTTTTTTTTGGTAAGTAAGCAATTCATTCCGCAAGCAAAAACTGACAAGAACAGGGGAGTACCCCAGAAAGCAAAACATAAAGTGACTCTTACACTCTATGCAAACTCAAAGGGCAAAAGAAAAACAAAATCTGTGCTTAAATGGCTGAAATTATTATCAGGGAAGTGCCAAGATCTCTCCAACCGCAGTAATGCTAATTGCTCTGCACTTTGCTGATGCCACTAGTCTTGCACCTCAAACTCCAACTGGTCTCCTTGACTTTGGCTGCTAAAGAAACATTGGTTAGAAGTTCAAGCAAGTTGCACACTGTAAATACAGTTAATTGAAAACCTGCAATTTGTTTGAATCAATCTTCATCAGAAAAGCATAATTTAAGGCTTCATTTACTTAAGTGGAAAACATTTCTGGAAAGAGATATATTTGCACGGACAAATTAGACTGCTGTCCGTTACAACTGTAGAAGTTACTAATTCAAACGGTCCATCATTTTATTTGTTGGAAAATAACATCTCAAAGAACCATGGAAGCCATGTTCATGGGAGTGGACTGTTGTTTTGTATGATAGACTTAATGCCGCCAAGTCACAAGATCATAATTGGATTTTATGATTTCTAGGATCCACATTCTGTATAACCAAAGATAGCCTACCTTACCTTTTGATGTGACAAAATCTATGTATTAAAATGCACCCCGGAATCAACCGGCAATTAACTTCTTGAATGATTGGATTTTTCATATTAGGGATTATCATTCAATCTTTTTTCTTAGAGCTTTCCTACTGATTATGCAGCAGCTGACCTTACTTCCTTAATGCTCCAGGTAAGTCTTGCAGCCAGACAATTGATTAATGCATTGTTGCAAAGAGACCCTGCCAGCCGTTTAGGATCAAATACTGGTGCCCATGAAATCAAAGAACACCCTTTTTTCCATGGAATTAATTGGCCTCTGATCCGCTGCATGGTAATAGTACTGCAATTTTTTAATTAATAGATAAATCTTTCATACTGGTTCTTGGTATTGATACTGATTTTGAAAGCCTGCTGAGGAATTAAAGAAGGAAAAAAAAATCTTACAGGGCTATTGTTTATCTATACAATTACTTGTCTTGATCACCAGTTTGCTTGTATGCAGAGCCCACCACCGCTAGATGCGCCTCTTCAATTCATTGGAAAAGATCCAAAGTCCAAGGAATTGCAGTGGGAAGATGATGGTGTGCTTGTTCATTCTATGGACATGGAGATTTTCTGAAGGTTCTCATTGATTACTTATATAAAATTAGATTAGCATTATGCCTTTCTTTTTGCTGTTACTGCGAACATAAACCAGAATATTGGAGTGTCTTTAACCGCTTGAGATAATTCTTATCATTTTTTTGAGTCTTGTGCATGTCCCATTGTGGACAAAACGTACAGCTGCTTAAAATTAGTTTCATGCACATGATCATTTACAGTATCTTTTAGGTGTTACACTCATATTTTCTGTATCAACTGTGCAGGCTTCTTTATAATGATAGCTAAACCAAAATCAGGAGATGTCGGTCTTGCCTTTCTCTCTGACGAGGGAGTTACCTCGACTTAGAAACTAGAAATTTCAGATCCTAAAGGGAAGAGAAACAGCCATCGGGAACGATTCTGTAGCAGTTTTTTTTTTTTTTTTTTTTCGGTTGGCTGGGTTGTCCAAGGAAGAAGGGGTGAATGAGAAATCCACGACGAAATTAGCACTCGAGACAGCCTCTATACCATCGTATTGATAAATATTTCGTGGAGATCCAATTTTAGCAGTTAATAAATATTCAAAATAAAAGCACAATTCATCAGTATTCAAAGTCTACATCTACTAACGAGTAATGTTACTCTTTTTATTCATTTATCATGCTTATTTTACATTTGGTTCTTCACTCACTTGTAGATGTTGAAATAGTTAGGACGAGAAAGGCAAACCTTTTATTTTTAGAACATTAATAGAGTAGAGAAATGATAAACACACTCCCGGGTGAATCACCCTTAGCCTTGGGGTTCATGAGCCTCCTAAATTTTAAAAATGTCACAAAATATTGAAAAATCCTATTAAATTTCAGGTATTTTTATGAAAAAATGGACCCCCAAATTTATTGTTAACCCTAAATTTTTTTTTTTTTTTTTTTTCAAGTTTTTGTGCCCTCTCCTAATATTCTAGTTTCACTCATGTTCTCACTTCCATACTTCCTGACGTGACATGGGTTTTCTTTTCTTAAATATTAATAAAGTAAAGATATTCTTCACACTTGACTACAATCACCTTATGCTGGCATACTTTTTGACGTGGCATGAGTTTTCTTTTCTTAAATATTATTAAAGTAAAGATATTCTTCACACTTGACACTACAATCACCTTATGCTGGCGTGATGTGGGCTAGTGATTTTATTTATTTATTTAATTTAACAAAGAATTATCAAAGGGCTATTCTTCACGCTATCGTGGTACAAAGAATATCATTTTTCATATTAATAAGATGTTTAAGGTACTATACTTTTTAATTATAACCTTCTTACAAACTTACGTGACCGTCCATATTTTATAAAAATAAAAATGAGTGTCATGTGACAACCCATATTTTAGTGATAGACTTGGTAAATGCCACATAGACTGCCACATTAACTTGTAAAATTTTGTAGTAAAAGTTAGAGAATAACTTCTATAAGGTCTTAGCACAAATCAAGTATTTTGTGCCTTCCATTTAGAGGTTGACACATCAGCATGGAAC
The DNA here is from genome assembly GCA_900184695.1 of Betula pendula. NCBI lineage: Eukaryota > Viridiplantae > Streptophyta > Magnoliopsida > Fagales > Betulaceae > Betula > Betula pendula. The sequence goes on along the minus strand of FXXK01000135.1, from coordinate 1,337,530 downwards.
ACTGGAATCCAATGTTATCAAAACACCATATCATATCAAATCTACCAATCATCCACTAGAAAAACTCGTCTCTCACCTCTGTCTCTCTCTTCGACAGCCTTTCTTCGTCAAATCTCACTCGTATTTGTGAAAATTCAGAGTTGCTGGTGCCTGGTAATTTCTAATTCTCAATATTTAAAAAAAAAAAGTTCTTATTTTATCAAGCTGATCTGTTTCTTGCTTGATGCGTCTTCTTTCCACTGGTGCGGTAGGAGAACCGCATGTCCTCGTCGAATAATCGGTTCTGGGATATTTGGTGAAGATGCGGTCATTTGTTTCCAAGGGCTTGTTCATGGAGGGAACTTTGAGAAAAATATCCCAGAACTAGTAATGGCCAATTGAAAAATGAAAAAATAGTCTCTTGGAAACAAACCAGTCCAGCAATCCCATATCACAGCTTTGGCTCTTTACAACAGTGTTTGGAATTTTGGAAATTACTAGGCACCATCACGAACACGAATGAGATTTGAGGAAGAAAGACTGTCAAAGAGAGAGAAAGGTGAGAGATAATTAAACGCATAGGTAAATGAAGAGTTTTTTTAATGGATGAGGGGTAGATTTGGTATGATCCAGTGTTTTGGTAACATTTGATTTTTGAGTTCCAAGCTGAAGTGTCAACTCCTCATTGGAGGGCACAAAAGACTTGGTTTGTGCCAAGACCTTATTAGAAGTTATTATCTAAAAGTTATAGTACCCCGAATAACACTTTTACGTCAATTTATCACAAAAATAAGTGCCTTGCACATTTCTGCTAATGATACCCTTGGAACAGTGGAATTGTATTACTTGCAAAATACCTGGCAGAAAATGGCCTCCGGTATCTGGCAGATAAATCAACCATATACAACATGTAATTGACGGAAAATCAGAAAAGCAATAATTGTACAATCCTCAAAAACACATACATAAGTAACATAACAAAAGGTGCATTCCAGTCGTTAAAATGACAGACAGAAAATAACAATAATACAGATAGCAATTAAATGTCAACCAATATATCCGCCAACTATATATGCCTGTCCTCTACTTAGTAGCCTGGGCGATTATATTACTTATTGAGCTGCGCTGCTCTTTTGCGGCCTCCACCAATGAATCCTAATAAACAACAATATAATGCACTCAGTAAAGCGGGAAAGTCGCCAAACAAAGGCATTGAGAGTGAGAAAAAGTATACCTGTGCAGATATCAACCGTGCAACTGTCTTCTTGCTAGATTCCTGGAGTTCGCCAGCAATCAATAGTTCATCCAATATATAGTAGGCCTTCATGTTAAAGAGTAGCAAACAGCGAAGCAAATGAGCTTACTTTCACATCCATATAAAGTAAAAATCCAAAACAATAGTACGATATTATTACTGAGGCACGATTGCAACGGCCCATTAAAGCTTGTGTTATTTATAAACTAGCAGGTAGGTGGACATATAAACTCTCCTCAAATGCCAAAGGGAATAGAAAAGTCGGCCATAAAGCATGCATAGTGGACATACCTTGTGGAAGTTGAAGATCAAGTCCAGCTCACAGACCTGCAAAGCACAAGTAAATTACTAGGATGTCCGCCCTTTATCATAAACAAATGAAAAGAAAAGGAAGAAAAGTACTCATATGAATGAGTCACTAACACTGCCAAAATATCGGTCCAGAATCTCCACATAGTGATGAATTATTTCAAGGACTTCCAATTCATTGTCTTCTTCATCAATGCACATGCAGAAATACAGACTAGCATACCTGCACAAACACAATATCAGAACCAGCTCAGAGCTCATGTTAAATCCTCAGGAAAGAAATTCTCACTATGACAGTGAACAGTGTCATATTCTTGTATTACCTTTTATAAACAACTTTGTATCCTCTCCATTCAACAAAATTACAGAGTTTGGGACCTCGCGTAAGGATCACTCCACTTAGCTCCCGTAAAACCTTCTCAAAATGCATGATCATGAATTGATGGATATCAATATTGGAAAAAGTGCACTTAAGTTTCAGAAATAACAACAATAACAATACTTAAGTCAAAAGTGAGCTAGAAGAAGGCAGAGAAAAAGAACAAGAGAATATAGCACCCAAATATCAGCAATTACAAAAAGGTACAGTAATTGGAAATAAGTAAAATTAATAATCAACCAAACAGTTGAAGATAAAAAAACAAAAAACAAATGCGAATGGTACCTTAGTTCTTTCCTTCTGTGTATAAGGTGAATACCATTTTGTCAACCTCACTTTTCCTTGTCGACTAATGAGAAGCACAAAGTGAATCTACAACAAGAATGGGGACATAAACCATTAAAGAAGCAAAAAATATAAAAACCTTAGGGTTAGGTTCATTGTACAGTTAAGCCACATGACTTGATGAAAAGGAAACTGTAAATGCCGTCCAAGAAGGCAATACAAATGTCAATGTAACTAGTTAACGTTGGAGAACATTGAAAATTTACACCATATGAGATGGTTGAGGCATGCTCAGGTAGCCTACATCCAAATGAGGGGCAAGCAAGAAATGCACACATATAGATAGAGGAACAAAACAGCAACATTTCTTTCAATTGGGGAAGGAAGTTATTAGTAAAGCACAGCACAATTGTAGTAAGAGTTTCCAAGAGGCATAAATAATTGCCTCCCTCTATTACCTAGGCAACCTAAATCACCATTTCTAATGGATTCCTATTAGATGTAATCACAGAAACCTCAACAAAGGCATGATCTTACTGACTAGAAGTCAACCTTCCAGGTTTCAAAAAAGAGCTAACACTGTCAGTCAAAAACCTTAGAAATGATATCGCTGCCCTAAATCTTGTTCATCAGAGAAGAAAGGCCACGGTATCAAAGCAGCAGAATGAATGAATGAATCCCAGCAAACTACTGCATGGTGGTAGTGAGTATTTTTTTTTTTTTTTTTTTAAATGAATGAAAAATATGGAACATTTCTCGATTTATGCGTCTCATCCTTGCACAGGCGCCATGCTAATCTTCTCAGAATCTTTCCAATTTTATCCGATGTCCCGAACGACAATGAGTAGGTAAATATTGGTCATGATAGATCAATTGGAGGAGTGGTGAATTGACATGATTCTTGAGCTTAACATAGCCCACTAAAATAAAGAATACTCCAATACTCCTAAATTAGGCCATTCTAACAATTATCACCTGATGGACTTGTCGTTCAGATCCATTAGCAAATGGAAAAGATTTGGGGTGATTTCAAAATTTTAACCCCATGGACAAACAGAGATCTACAACAGCGAGGCAACAAAAGAAGAATTTTCACGAATTGAAAAGAATAGCAGCAGTGAAATAAAAAGCAAACGAGACAGATAGAAATATAAAAGAGCCACGGCCACCGAGCACAGACGCATGAGATTTCAGAGATATATCAGGCCTTTGTTACTCACATATATCAACCTGCAAAGAGAAGCCTCGGATCTAATATCCATATCATTCAAATTAAGCAGATTTTCGATAATTTAAAAAAAAAAAAAAAAAACTAACAAACAAACGAATATTACCATTTCGCTGTGTGTTCGGCGATGATATCAAATGCTCCGCTGCCCGAAAACTCAAAAGCACTAAACCACCCACCAATAAAACCAATACAGAGAGCTTTCTTCTTCTTCTTCTTCTTCTTCTTCAATCAATTCCGAAACAGCCTCGCGACGACGATGCCTCTCGAGCCGACTGCCAGACCTTTATCACGGACTCAGCTTACAAGCACCAGTATTGGGCCTAAAATCACTTACGGCCCGGCCTAATCAATACAGCAGAATATACAAACCCAAGCCCCACTTCTTCTATTTTTCTATCTATTACGAGATGGACAGAATTTTCTTCCAAACTAGGTTGGAGGAACTTCCTCCAACCTCATCTATAAAAGTGTCATGTGTCCCTTTGCATATGAGAAGTACATGCAGTTTTTTAATTGTAAGAACAAAGTTGTAATAAACACAATGTATTTTTTCAAAAAATTTTACAACTTTATCCTTGCAATTAAAAAATACATGTGCTTCTCACATGCAAAGGATACATGACACTTTTATAAATGATGTTGGAGGAAGTTTCTCCAACCTAATTTGAAGGAAAACTCTGTCCTTAGGAGATTGCTCGAATTACATGTAATTCGGATAGGCAAAAAGATTGTAGGGCTCATTTGTCTTGGATACTGGATAGTACGAGATACGGGGCTCATTTGCATAAGGTAGGTGGGCTCTGCAGCCTCTTTTTTGTAGGATTGTTTGGATTTTGTGCAATTTAAACAGTTAATTATAAGGCATCTTGATCCACGTTAGAAACCTTTCAAAGGAAAAACAAAAAAAAAACCAAAAAAGGGCCCCCATTAGCTTAATAATCCACCAATTTTATAGGCAGATTTAATTTAATTTAAATAATAAACGAAATTACACATTCTCCTTCAATGTAAGTCATATTAAAACAAAATCATTTAACGTGTGTATTGTGATTGATAATATTATTCAAAAGAACAAAAAACATTTTGAGAGCGGAGACAGTGGAAAGATGGATTTTGTTAAAAAATAAAAAATAAAAAGGAACGTCTTTTTTCTAATTCATGCCTTCTTAAGTTTTTCAACATATTACATCACATCTTAGCTGGCTAAAGAAAGATATATGAAAAATGTTAAATATTATAATTATATCCAACAATTGACACGATATTCTTAACTAATTATTGAATTTATTTTTATTTAATAATGATTAATCTAAGTGTTTAGTTAAAAGTGTTATGTCAGTATTAATAAATATAATTATAGGATCTAGAATTACTCAAAATATATCCTTTGTATGTTTAATATATATATATCCATTGCATTTCCGTTTGTTAAGCATAGAGAAAATAGAACCGTTGCCTCCACACAACATATTTCCTTCTACAAATTTCCATTCCTTGCTCCATTTCTTCAATCCAACAAGAAATTTAAAACATGTGATTTGACCTCGTAACAAATAAATTTTTGTAGTTTCAAATGAGCTTATAAATCCTTTTGGAATGATCTCCGGTAACAAAATGATCTCTCTATACAAATTCCAACTATTTTTTCAACAAAGCCTTTATAAAATCATCAGTTTACACTCAAATTAAAAAATTTAAAAAAAAAACAACTTGGTTCGAGAGTGGTCGAACCACTCTAGACTCATAGGGTGGTTGGACCTTTGTGATGGTTCAGCCATCCCAATAATCAATCTCTGAGGATAGTTCGGTCACCCCAAATAGTTAGTTTATGAGGGTAGTCTACCATTTTTTTTAGCCGATTTTGAGAGTGGTTAAACCTTTTAGATAGTATGATCATCCATAACATTTGAATCTAAATATAATTCGACCACCTTTAGCAAACAATTATGAGGGTAGCCAAATCATCCTATAACCTAAAATGGTTCACCTACCTCCATAAGCCGGTTTTAGAAGTGGCTGATGAAATTTGAGGGTATGATGGTTGAAATTTTGTTACTGATACATAACAGATGAATTTATAAACTCATTTTGAAACCACAAAGATTTCTTTATTACAAAATCAAACCACATGGCCCAATTTAACAAATTTTCCCTTTTTCTTAACCTCTACTCTTTTTCTTGCCTCCCTTTCCTTTCCCCACTTTTCTTTTTTCCTAGTAGATCACCATCCTGAATTTGATGCTTTTGTAGGTGCATGTATCATAATCACAATTGTAAGGAAATTATATTTTGATGATTTTGTAGATACAAGTATCACCCAAATCTTTGAGTAATCACTAATGTTTTAAACCTATAAAAATTGCAAATGAACAAAGAATATCACCGACTTGTTTCTCAGAGTACGCAACAATACAAAATTCCTGTCAAAAGGGAATGTCTCGAGTTAGCAGAAGGTATACACAAGATGATTTCTATACACACTTAAATTCTATGCTTTTTTACAGTTGAAATGTGAGTCAAGGATACTTCCCACATTCCCAGGAAGAAAAAAATTTCCCGAATAATTGAACATGCGTGGCTTCAGTTTGCTGATAATATGAATACTATATGCAAAACCATTGAATCTGTAACAGGTAACTTAACATGTGATCTTGCGAACCTTGGAGAGGATCTCAGTATTCTCGGCTTATGATCACTGGGAAGATAACCTGACGCTCTCACAAGTAAGGTTAGGGAAAAATGTACCGCGACAAACATCCTATACAGACTGTGGAATACTCATCTTCTCATGAACATCAAGAACAAGATTCCGCAGCTCGGGGAAAACTGATATGAGTAATAGTTCTAATATACCATATCCAAGTTGCTTCACACAGATAGAAGACTGTAATATATAACAAACCATATTCAACTTCTTGGAAACAAACAAAAAGCCTAAAACAAAGATAACAAAATTATAGAAATAAATCAGCACCGAGAAGGGATAAGAGGCTTAACCTGAGTGAAATAATAAATGTCTCTCGCACAAGCCGTACTGATTATTCCCAATCAAGCTGACTAAGGCCGTTGGAGCTCCATCTGAAAAAAAGTGGAGGTTAATGTCATCCCATTACTCAGGTCATGTTCGTCTGTTCAAGCTTCCTAAGAGTAGTTTTCCTGTTTCCTAATATTTGAAACTTTCAGGATAATAGGTCCTCCAACATGATATCATAGCCTGTTCTGTTAGATCTTATGTTCAGATCTTGGGATCCCCATGGAAGTCTATATGATTTAACCTGTACAGTGCCCACATTTTGTTTGGGCACCACGAGGGGCTCTAGGACAAGGGAGGGCTTTTATTATGGGCTTAGACTTATAAATATAATTGGTCCCCCTCCTAGAGATCATGTAGATCAAACATATAGCACAAGAAAATGGCACAAGATTCCCGACTCTCTGAGCCCCTCTTGATGATACATTGAGAGACGCAAATATATTCATAACTGCCACCATATAAGTAGATATTGTTAATTTTTACTTGCTTATAATGATCCCGCCCCCCCCCCCCAAAAAAATAAAAATAAAAGCAGCAATGGCTGGTCAATTAAATTTTCTAGTAGAAGATGTGCAAATGACCAGACGCAAAAAAGTATCTATAAAATAAGCGATAAAATATATTTATTTATAAGTAAAATAAACAATAAAATATAATGCTACAAAGAAAGGCTAACTTCTCATAAAGTATAAGCACCAAGNNNTTTTTTTTTTTTGATAAGTAAGTAGAATTTTATTAAAAAGCGTAAGGCGCCCCTAAGTACACTAGAAGTATACAAGAGGAAACCTCAACAGAAAGGCAAGAAAAAGAAAAAACAAACGAACCCCAAACCCCCACAACATCAAAAACCCCTAAACCCGCAGCGATCTATTTTTAACCCGGCTGGACCCAATACTTCCAATATCAAAGTTGAGGGAGCATTCTAAATTTTTTCGCTCCCTCCAGCCCTTTGATTTTACAACAGAGCCCCCATCATCCGTAAACATGCCCTCTCTCTTATGGCCCTCTTCGATGTCACACATCAGATCGAGGAAACCTTGCTCATTTCCCCCACACGAGACTCCCAAAAAAGGAGCAATCGCCAATGCATTTGCCACAGCTTCAGAATAACCATTAGCCCCCGAGACCCCATCCTCAACCCCAGCCTCCGAGATGTTCCATGGTAGTGTGAAGACTTCCCCAAGCAAATTACTCCTCTCAGACGATTCCCCAACCTCCGATAAGCTGACAGGCTCGGGAGACCGACGAGGAACCCCATCACAGGGGCGAGGCATGAGAAATCCCCGCCGGAGCATACCCTTCGCCGGAGAAGAATGAGCTAAAGACTTATTGGCCTCCACTGCGGGAGCCAAGAGACCGCTCTCCTCCTTGGAGCCCGAAAAACCAATGGGCTCAAAGGCTGAGAACAGCCCAGAAGACCCACCGGAAACCGAGCTCTGTGCACCCACCAGCGGCACAGCACCAGGGGCTATGCTAAACAGATCACCCGCCAGCTTACCCAAATCCAAATTCGAAGCCCTCTTGACCTTGTGTTTACAGTTATAGAAGTGCACCGGAAGACTCACCGGAAGGCTCACTGTCGGCGCTGACGGAAGGCTCACTGTCGGCGCAGACTCCTCCAACGTCGGCGCAGACTCCTCCAACGTCGACGCCCCAATACCCACATCCCTCGCCGTCGGCGCAGACGCCTCCAACGTCGACGACCCAATCTCAGAACCTGTCGCAGTCAGCATCAACGTCGAGTCCAGAACAAAACCGGTCGTCGACCCAAGACCCACAACGGAACTCAGCGCAATCTCAGGACCGGTCACCGGAACCAGCATCAAAGTCGATTCAGGGGGCTCAGAACCGGTCGCCGGAGCCGGAGGGCACTCTGACGACGACCCAAGACCCACGGCGGAACTCAGCGCGATCTCAGGACCGGTCGCCGGGGCCGGCAACAAAGACGTGACAGGGGGCTCAGAACCGATCGCCGGAGCCAGCTTCCTCCTCCGGGCTGAGGGACGATGACCTGTGCTCGGGTCCAGAGCATCCTTCGAGGGCCTCATAACCCGAGACTTAACGGGCTTGGAGAACTTAAGAGGCCTCGGCAACTTAAAACCATTTGAACCCAAAATGGGCTTCAAGCCCAAACCAATCTTTCTTATTGATTCCCGGGCCTTGCGGTTCTTAAAGGAAGATAAGCCCTTATAACCCGTAATGGGCTTCAAGCCCAAGTCACCAGCCTGCCACCCTTCCTCCACAGGCCCAAAGGCCCGAATGATTTCAAATTTGAAAAGATCCACACACTTCCCTATCCACTCGACAACTTCCGTAACTTTCGCCGTTGAGCCCCGCAATCCCCGGCGAATTTCACGGATGTCTTCACGGAGGATTTCACGCACCGGAACAGGGAAGCCCATCTCCAGGTCATAACAATTCACCGCCGTTCTCGCCGTCGGAGTCTCTTCTAGCGTCCCCAATGGAAAGAGGTCAAGCTCTCTCATGTCTCCGCCGATCTCAATGCCGGAGAAACCCATCGCCTCAGTCGAAAACTGAGTCTTACCCAACCGAACGAAGGCTTGCACCTCCTCCCCTTGACCCGCACTGGACTTCTCCACGGCCTTGACCACCTGCGAACCACCGCTCTCCGCGAACGAAGGCTTCCCCACAGCACTAACCATCTCCGCGAACGAAGGGCGCCGACCACCATAGGACGACGGCTCTGCAGACTTCTTACCCGAAAGAGGAAGAAGTGGGGGTTGCGAACCGCCACCCTCAGGCTTCCCGGAAGAAGAAGCAAAAGCGGTCATCGCCTTACCCAGCTCCCCGGCGAACCTCTTCCAACCCCGCTTATCGCGACCTTCAGGAACAATGATAAGCCCTCTGCGACCACCCACGGCGTACTCCGCCAGCTCCAGGAAGCAACCTGCACGATTCGCGCCTCTCTGAGCAAAGAAAGCCCTATTCCCCTCTCTTGAAGACTCTGTGAAGGGCTGATCTTCATCCATAAGCACCATCCGCTCCACTGTTTTCTTCAGCCATTCAACACAAAATTTCCCCACCATCATAACCCTAGAGATCCCATTTCTTCTCTCAACCAATCTCAAAATAGAACCCCCTGCCGGTACCGAAAGCTCAAAAGCTTTTGATTCCACGAAGAACCAGCTGACGAAATCCATACGCCCACTCCGCCGGTACACGAAAACGGAGAAGCCACGAACACAGCCAAAGACCACACCAGACTCCTACGATATCTACATCCCTAACCACCACGACCAAACGCTCCAAAGGATGGCGATGGACTGAGAGGCTAGCACTAGACGCGCCTGTACGCGCCTCCGTAGCAGGATCTAGAGGCTAGGGCCCAAGTTTTTTTTGCTAAGCAATACACAGGAAAAGGGGGTTTTGAAATTCTACAACTCTCAGGTTTTGAAACTCTATTCATACTAAGGCCCCCTAGAAAAATTCTAGGCACATAGATAAACAATAACTTAAAGCTAGAAATCAAGCAAATTGCACAATCAATATTTCCCCATGTACAATGGACATTTGAATGGGGCATACACACAGCTTACAAATTAATTTGAACAAATTGCCAACAAAACCTATGTTACTATCCCAACTTTTCTGTCAGGAGAACTTTCAGATTTTAGCTTCTTGTAACAAGAACAGAAAAGCTCATTTAGATTATTACTTGGTCTTATCAATCAAGAATAGTCTGAAAAGACATCTCTAGTAGAATAGTCAGATTGCTATTGAGAAACCTGGAATATAAAAAACAGCACACACAGGAAAAAAAAAAAAAAGGTAAAATGTACCCAAAAAAGGAAAAATAATCATTGCCCAACAAACTAAGGAAACCATCTCCAAAGATATTGACCACGAGTCTCAAGATAAATGTAAAATTTCACAAGCGAATGACCTCAAAAGAGTAAAATTTTTTTTTTTTTGATAAGTAACCTCAAAAGAGTAAAAATTGAAATCTTAAAAGAGAACATTACTCACCAAATAGCATTTTCTTGACATCACTTGCTCTGCGAGCAGCCTCAAGCTGTTGTTCAAAAGACACCAATGTGGAGATCTTATTGCCACCAAATTGACTTGTAGTTTGAAAAGGTTTTTGATTAGGTTCATTATCATCGTCATTACTCTGAGTGTTCCCTACTCTTAGGAAGAATGTGCCATCAGGCCAAAGAACCTGTAAGAAATACATATTATCAAAATATTTGAATATGGCTCTTTCATATTCCTATAGTGTGTCCATCCAATAGCAAGAAAGCGTTTTATCATAACAAATAATTTGGGAAGGCATACATAAATTTAAGATCATCATACAACTTAGAACATGCAATGTCAAGCAGGACTACATGTAATCACTAATTCTCATATTTGAGCAAACTCAAGGCAATCTAATTTCAGCTCTAAAAAATCTAACCAAAAAAAAAAAAAAATCAGCTCTAAAAGAGAAAAGGAGGCACATACGTGGTTAGATGCAGATTAAATTTAAAAGCAAAAGAGGGGGAAAATAGAGAGGGGGAGAGGGAGAGAGAGAGAGTGGGGTGGGGAATCATCTGATTGTGTCTGAGGGGTATTCTGTTCTTTAATCACCCTTTTTTTTTTCTTTTGTGCATAAAAATCATTAAGTGCAGATTAGCAATAAAATTTGTGTACTACATGTATGCAATAGTCAAAGATATTGTAACACTTCAACTCTCTAGGACCGGCATAGATATCAACCAATCCACAACCTTGAATGCATGCACAAACATCGCCAAGGGGACCCACTCTTGCCTCACCTCTTCGTAATTATCATGGAGGCTCTCTCAATAGAATGCTCTCTAGAGCTTCAAATGGAGGTTATTTATCAAGATTATGGGTAGACATTCAAAACGCAGCCCCTCTAGAAATATCCCACCTTTTTGCAGACGATACACTTAATATATTAGATGTAGATCGTGACCAAATCTATAATTTGGGTTACGTTCTTCAGTGTTGTGAAGTCATTTCAGGCTTAAAGGTAAATCTTTGAAAATCTGAATTAGTCATAGCAAGGGAAGTTCCGCATTAGGAAGAACTGGCCGATATTCTCAGATGCAGTATCTCTTCTCTTCGTATGAAATATTGGGGTCTTCTCATGGGTGCTTCTTTTAAGTCAAAAGCGATTTGGGATGGGATAGTTGAAAAAAATAAAAAATATAAAAAGAAGAAGAAAATTGGCTACTTGGAAGAAGATTTACTTGTCTCGGGGTGGCCGTCTAAATCGCCGACATACTTCTTGTCCCTTTTTCCTTTACCAGCAAGTAGGGCTATTAAATGAACAAAGTCACTCACAGATAGGCTCAGGCTTGGTCTCGATTAGTTTAATATATACAAGCCGATCGTGAACACAAAAATATGCTCGATTATAAAATGAGACATACTCGTATAAACTCAACTCGACTCAGTTCATGTTCGTGAACACAGATCATATAAGCTCGGTTCGACTCCTAAGCTCGTTCGTGTGTATATATAAAAAAATAATAAAAACAGGTTATATAAATATAAGTATGCATAGTAGTTATTAACGAATGTGTGTGTGTGTGTGTGTGTGTGTGTTTTTTATAAATAATTGAAATATCATTAAAAACATAAGGCGCCTCCAAGTATACGGGAAGTATACAAAAGAAAACACATAACTAGAAGAAGAAAAAAGAATAAGAAAATCATTAAAACTTAGAATCAAATGAGAAACATAGGCAACTGTCCACATATAAAGAGTATTGAAGAAAATTGACTCCACTACCATTTTCAACCTGTTAGCTAGAACTATGGCAACAATTTTGTACACACCACCCCTTAAGCTAATAGGTCAGAAATCATTAATGTCAACGACCCCTAATTTCTTCCAAATAAGAGAAAAGAAGGTAGCATTGAGGCTTTCTTCAAACATACCTCTAGCGTGAGATTCATGGAAGACATTCATAATGTCCACTTTAAGCACCTCTCAACAAGCTTGGAAAAAACCCATAGTAAAACCATTAGGGCTCAAGGCCTTGTCATCGTTAAGGTCTTTTGCCACCTCAAAGACCTCAATATCCTTGAAAGGTCTCTCCAAACAATTGGCCTCCACAATCAAGAAGAATAGAAAAATGATCAAAGCATAGTCTAGGTAGTCTGTTTTGGAGCAAATCGAGGAACTTGGTTTCCCACTCTGGGGATACAAGGAATCTATCAATTCTAGACTAGGAGGGAGGATCCAACATAAAAGAGCCACCCACAAGAGGAATGTCCATGAGTCCCTTTTCATAAATAAAATTAGAAAACTCCAATTTAGTTGGACAAGTACAGCCTTCACCTGAACTCTCACTCAGAAAACTAGTTACATTGAAACCCCCCCAATGCACTAGGGTAAGTCCCACCAACTTAGCAAATCAACCAATTCATCCCATAAAAAACTTCTAACACCTTTAGCATTTGGACCATAAATACCCGCAAACACCCAAGCAAATCGATCCTCAACATTTCTAAAAGAAACGAGCACTAAGAACTCACCCACACACACTCTTTGATTTTCTCCACCAGACCATCACCCTCCTATCCCACATGAGAAAAACACCACCAGAAGCCCCCTAGAGTCTAAACAACACCAATTTATATGACTACACCCCCATAAACTCCGCACAATACTATAGGACATAATCTCCATTTTGGTCTCTTGAAGACATATAACATATGTCTTCCACTCTCTAATTAAATTTCCAATTCTAAGGCGCTTCCCTTGGGCTAGCAATTCAGGTTGGCATGTCGGGTCGACTCCCTATATGGGTCAATCCAAATACGAACCATTTAGTTAAACGGATCAAACTCCTCAACCCTAACACGACCCATTTAAATAAGCAAGTGACATGATATAGGGACAATTTCAAGAAAAGCATAAAAAGTGACCTACAACTTCTCTTTTGGTTTCCTAAACGTTGGGTTTGCTAAAGTTGAACCCAATGTATAGGGAAGCTATACATTATTTTGACCCAAAACATATCTGTCATCTCTCCTTTTTTTGCCTTTCATTGAAAACTGTGTTGAAATTTGTAAAAAGGTGAGGGTAAGTAGGGAACTTGTATTTTGTAAAGAAATAATATTTTAATAGTGTAAGGAAAACTATTGTCGAGTGTATTTGGATAATGAAGCAAAAAGTAGTTTTATTCCCTAAATTTAGGAAAAATCAAAGATAAGCTGTTGTGACTGCTCTTATACGGGTCACCCATAGGTTAAGCGAGTTCACCCAGGATTGACTCATTTATTAAATGGGTTAATTCGAGCTAACCCGAATGCCTAAACCTGATTATACAAAATCCTAACCCACTAATTTCGTGTCGGGTTTGCGGGTCGTCAACGCTCCTTCTCCCCCTCGTTCAATTCTCTAACATTCCGTGATAATATTTTAGGCCTCATGGATAAATCAAGATACCCTTCACCTTTACTTTTCTACGACTTGAACATCTACCCATAGAGTCATAATTGATTGAGGATAATCTTTTCAGCTTTTCATTACTTATGAATCCCACCTCTTCTGGTTATGACTCGCTTCAATGGATATAAGCAACGCCATAAATTTCCCTTTAAACCCTTCACAAGAAAGCCCAACATGTTAGATGTCCTTCACCTTCTGCAAAACCCAACTAGAAGCCATGGGGGGACAACAGCTCAGAGGCTCACACACAAAGGAATCATCCCTGGTGTATAGTACCGATTCTGAACCTGCCACACCAATCCTATCTACACAACACACATCAAACTCATACATATAGGGAACGACAACCATGTTGCCTCCTTATCTGTCTCACAGCCACCCAAACCCAATAAGTTACCCTTGACGGTTGGTTCATCTCCAGGCACTGATGTCCTATCCAACTTTGCTGATCTTCCAGAAAAAGCAAGAGTTGACAGAACTCACTATCGGTGGCCCATACCTGATAGTAATCACATGTACCTTACCATCGGCAGATTCTGAGTTTGAAGATTGCGCTTGATGTTCTGGCTAAGTATCCTTCGGCAAGATCTTAGGCAGAGCACCACCATTGGCTGAGCTATCACTGTTGATCTCCAAAGTCTCTTTCCCCTTATCGCATAGTTATGTCATCTACTCCAGGATCCACTAGCGAGTCATTCGAATGCCAGCAAACCAACTGAAACTCAAACCGGCACCAGCAGAATCTACGATTAAACCCAAATTCAAACCCGAAATAGTGTAAGACCATGCCCACATTTTCACCCTCCAGGAAATGGGTTCAAGTGTTTAACTATTGGTTGCACCTGGTGTTTAAAACCCATCCCTTTTGATTGGCCCACCAACAATGAAAAGGTTCTTAGTTCATCAAGCACAACACGCGGAATTGGGTCACATTTTGACCGCAGCTCACTTAACTCCACTGGGCTAGCAACGGAACCTAACCCAAACCCGCGTCTATACTAGCTTCCAACCTTTGTACCGGCCCAGAATGACCGGCACACACCCAACCAATTAACCATTTGATCCAACTCCTCTCTCATACACTCCAACTGGGTTCTCATATCACGACAACGATAACAAGGAACCATCTCCCCTTCTACCACGCACCCATTACAACAGCCATCATTAGTGCAATTTTTGGCTCTGGCCTCACGCGTACCCCCATCACAGCTGATCATACGAACCAGCATCCCTACCTTGTCGGTATTGGTTGCATGGAATCTAGTATGACCAACCAGCGCCTCCTCATACAACCACTATGCTGCCTTTTGCCCCAACTCTGGCTTCCTGGTCACCATAATACGTACCTCCAAATTTGTCGATTCATTCCCATAAAAAGCTATCCCCGAACAAGCGACTCCATTACCTTCGCCCAATGATGGCTGAGAAGACCCGCCCTTTCCTCCCCTTCATCCACCACCATCTGATACACCAAAGAAAACTACGATCTTTCGCAGTTTGATCACCCAGCCGTACCAACCATTACCCTCTTGGCCCTTTGGTATAACGATGGAGCCACACCACCCACCGTATTCACCATTGACCAAATAGCGATTGTATCTATTCGCATGTCTTTGAACAATGAAAGCTTTAGAGCCCACTCTAGATGACTTCAAAAACTCCTTTGTCACCTCTCCATTAAGCAGCTCCTCCATGATAGCCACCAACCAAAGCACAGTCGCTTTGCCCAAAGAAACAGAACGCATAAAATCCTTGCTCCTTTCAAAAACATGTAAACACATGGACTCCTTCATCCAATGCAAACTCGAATTATTTTGATTCTACAAAAATCCATCTAGAAAGACCCATTGCAACACTCCAAAAAAAAAAAATCAACACAAACGCCATTGCCGGAAAAGCCGGCAACGGCTGAGAGAAGATAGTATGCGCCTAGGTACACTGTCGAAACAAGCATAGGCATATACAAAAATGTATCATCCAATGTCTTTGAACTGAGATATATTTTAAATAGGTGTTAAATACAAGGTTTTAGGTTTGAAGCCTTCTTTTATCGTTAAATAAAGCCTACGTTTGACTACATTGTAACCTCAAGCAAGCCAAGTTTATCCCAATAGAATACGTATAATGCATATAACAACTTGAACTTTCAGGTACTTTGTTCTACTATTTAGGCGTGTCTCTTTTATACTTCCTGTGTAACAGAGTTACGCTTTGCACTTTTAATGATAATTTGCTTACTTATCAAAACAAAAAAAAACTTTCAGGGGTTGATTTTTGCACCAAGGACAGAGCCAAGGCTACGGTTGGACTCACCTCAGCCTAATCCACAGACACAGTGAGAAATGCTAGGGAAAGGAAATCCTTCTACTAAAGAAATACACAGTAAGCCCATGATCTATATGGCAAACAATATAGACACTATAAGAATAGTTGTTTAATCAGCATTCAGGCAGTACTCATGTGAAGCATGACATGCATCAATTGCAGATGCAGCCCCAAATCAGTGAGTTGGTAAACATAATTCCAGAAAATTAATGATAGTTATAATTGGTTGAATCCTTACATCTTGAACCCACCGAATCCCTTGAGCGATAACATCATCTCTCCGGAGCCAATGAATCTGCCTCAAGAGCCAGTCATCAATTGCATCTTCCATTATTAACTGTAATATTTGTTTTGATATCCAAAAGACCTGTCTTCTGCATCAACAGAAATAAGTATTAGGGACCAATCAATTACAGTAATCAAACAAGTCATAGCATCATTGCATGTTATCATGTTTAATACAATTACATTAGTCCAAAAGACCCAAAATTGCATAAAGGCCTAAATGATAGAGATAAGAAACCTAATAAGCTATAGATGATTCTTTATATGCATTAAATGGAACAACAAAATGGTATGCCAGTGAACAAGATGAAAGGATTTTTCAGGAATAAATATCAAATCTTGAAAAAACAAGAAAGAACCAAATGAGCCAACAATCTCTAAAATAATCAAAGTATGAAAGAAAAGGGTCATTTGAAAATACTTATCAGAGAAAAAAAGAAAAGAAAGAAAGATAAGTTGAAAATTAGTGGAAAAACGCCTAATGTCAATAGGGCCACATCTAAATCAATGTCTGGGCATAAGGGGGCACACATGTAGAAATAGATTAGAGGAAAAGAAAACAATACAAGTACAGTACATTACAAAACTCACTCCCAAAATTGAAAAACAGAAGGGCACATCAAGTAGCAAGAAAATATCAGGGGAAATACTTGTAATTGAAAACCATGCCAAGCTTGACATACAGCCTTCACGCCAACTGAATCATGCCCAAGAGAGAATATGCTCAAGATATAAATAAAATGCTAAAGGTGATAACAACAATACAAAAGGAGATCCAAATGAAGAATGTAGGAACCAAAATGAAAGAACAAACTTCACACACATGAAAAAAAAAAAAAAAAAAAAAAAAAAAAAGGCATAGCATTCAGGGATAGAATAACTAATGAATAATTCAGGCAAGACACAATATTGAAATAAAAGAAAGGGAAAGAACACTTTATGCCATCCCCTACCACAATTCCAGAAACATCGACTTACTATAGAGCTTAAGCATACCTCATGTTACTCAAACAAATTCACTATCTCAGAAAGAGAAATGTCACATAAAAGAGCATACGGGATAACATCAATTGAAAAAAAAAAGGCAAACTGGAAGACAAGGCATTGATACAACATATAAACATGACTCCATAGCAATGACTGCTTTTCAAAATTTCTAAGTTAAGACATAATATAGCTCACCTCAGCCAGCCTCTTCTCTTGAGCTGAAATATCTTATCAACTAGATTCAACAGAGGAACACTTACATTAGGCGGAGTCCACTGCAAGAAAATCCAACCATAAACAACCATAGAATTTCAACACAAAGCAAAGACACAATAATGGGAAAATTAGCTAGCTATATCAACTAAGATAGCCATTACGTGATACACAAGGTCTCTTTACAGCCAGAGGTTACACAAAATGCAAAAGAAAATGAACTCAACTAAACTCATGATACCTCAGGTGGCATTCCAACTGGGTCCTCCAAATGATCTGGGAATAATGGGAGATTTGCAGCTGGAAATCCACCCTGGTGTATCCCAGATTTTACCACTAAATCATGCCTCTTCTCGGAACCTAAGTTCCTAGGGTCTTCGTCATGTTTGACTACCCGTGGTGGAAAACTCTTAGAGTTCAATTCATTGTCTGAATGCCACCCATTAGCGTTTCCACTATTGACTTCCTCATGGCCATGATTTTCATCCTTCTCACCTTCTTCATAATCAGAAAAGCTATTCGCAGTTCTCATAGTATTATTACTTGAAAGATGTTTACTGATCTCATCTGCATTCCAGGACAAGTCCCGGGTCGATGTTGAAAAAGAAGCTTCATAAGTGGGTAATGGACCAACAACTTTACGCATTAAGCCATCTGAAACCCCTTTGAACTGGCGTACAATATCATCCACCGCATCATCCACATTAACTGTTTGAATTTTTCAAATTACCAGTAAAAGTAAAATGTAGGAGGAAATGGTAAGCAAAGGAAAAATGATCATAGCGTCCAAATAAATCAGCTCAATCAACATTTAGCTCCTAACACAAACAATTAGCATAATCAACAATTACAGAAATCATCCATGTAGGGTCTTTTAAAAAAATTTGTAGATGGAATATCATGGTCCTTCCTTTCTTTCCATTAAATATGTACTGAGAAAATGAAAAAGGAAAAGCTCATGTTCACACAAGAGCTCGCCATCAAGCAAGTGGCCAAAAACAGAAAGAATGGGACACTTTTGAACAAAAAATCAGCTTCACTATCTGATGAGATGTTTGATACCATCCAGAAAAAACTGTGTTATTCATCTGTAAATATATGCAGAGGCAGCAAATATTGTCCTTCCAGAAAAAACAAAGTCCGAAAGGAAATAAAATTTTTGAGTGAAGACAAATAACCATAAGGAATGGATATAAATCCTCTCTCTCTTGCTCGAAGAGAGAGAAAATCCAGAAATCCTTGTGTTTCTTTCTCTGTCTCCTTGTGAGACCACTCCCCTCCACAGTGAGTGAACCTGAAGGAGTAATGGAGCTTGTCTCCGTCCTCCTCCTTCTCCCTTTCTCCCCCTTTCTCCTTCGTTTTCCTTCTTTTCTTTCGGTTTTTCTTTTTGTTCTTTCTTTTTCTCCTAGGTTTTTTATCTACAACAATGTCCTATCTACCGGGGTTTTGCTTCTTTTCTCAGCCCACGCGCCATCTCTATGCCTTCGCTGATTCCCTCCACCCCAGGATCTGCCATGTGCTTCCACGCGTGCAGTCCACACGCCGCCGCCACTTCCGCTTCAACTGGTACCATGCGTCGGTTCATTGTCTTCCCCAGAGCATCAGTAATGTTTATCCATAGTAGGATTTCTCTTTTGTGCTCGGGAGAGTTACAGGTCTTGTTGCAGATGCTGGTTGACACAATGAGGCTCTGCACAAGCAACCATTTTCTGCCGGATGTAGTTCTCTTCCTCCCGCTACAGCTTCAAAGATCAATTGTTGCTTCAATCGGTGTTTTTCAAGGCAGATCTTCATGTGGTCTGCTGCAACAAACCGCCATTCATGGCAGCTTTGGTTCTTTGCCGAGATGCAACCTTCAAATGGGCCATGCAGATTTATCGGCTCATTTTCCTTTAGTTTTAGCTAGAAGCACTCCTCCGGTTGCATTTGGATCCTTGTGTTGGTCTCTTTTGTATGTGTTATTTTGTGTGGATTACTGTAAATCTCCCTTTCCCCTTCTGCCCTTGCAATTGCTTAGGAAAAAAATAATAATAATAAGGAATGGCCACTTTTACAACCAGATGGAAAACTGTCCATCTTTCTAAAAATGACGTTGGAAAATGACAAATGGGGGAGAAAGGGGTAGAGTAGCATACCGTACACTAAATCATTATTAAGATTTAATTTTTTAGCCCCTTTCTGGATCTTATGGATGCTCTTGAACTTAAGGAGTTGAGTTGTTCTGGTTGATAGGGGCCATTTTTGTATAGAAACTGTACCCTTACGTTCGTGCTATTTCCTCCACTTTTAGCAATGACAAGTTGTCTATTTATCCCACCAAAAAAAAGGCAGGGAAAGAAAGATCCGTGCTCATATTGCAAAACTGTCAGTCCTTGGTTAGATGATTCACAAAACTCTGTCCACTGTTCTTAATAACATGATTGGCAAGACAACCACTGCCAGTATATATTTTTATTGAAAATGACAACTTATATTGTACCATAAGGCAAAGTTGATAGAACTCAAATCCAATTTTCCGAAACTGACAAGGGTATCCATCAGTAGTCCACCGACTTGTATAGCACCCAATCAAGTTGTATGACAAACCAACAAGCAATTCAAAGATTTAACAGATATTGAACATCAGCAGACTAACTTGCACACCACCGCATACAAAAATAGTTACAACCTAAAGTAAGAAACATTAGGGTGATCCAAAAGCCAAGAAGAAAAACCACGTACCTGCCAACGTTCTCATAACTGAGGAAGATTTTCCAAAAGAGTAATTCTTCAACAAAAGAAAAGTTGTTTAACAGGTTCAGATATCTATCGGCTAACCCCAGAGAATAAATAAACGAGATAAGATGATAAAACAACAATAAGATGTTCATCTAAATTTGGTGCAATGAATTTCAAGATGATGCACACCTTCGAGGAAGCACTCAAAAAATCCCACACTTCATGTTGTTCAGCAACATTAGCTATTGACAAGAGATCCTGGGACAGACAATAAAATTAGAGCAACAGGATCATGTACAAAAAAGAAGTCTTATAAAAACATGCAGCAGGGGCTACATAATACCTGTAGATATTTATCAAGCTGAATGCAGCGCTGATGAACAAAAGCGTCCTCTGTGCTTGATGAGAATATCCTTTTAGGAGGCAAATGTAACGTATAATTAGGAATCTCTTTAAGATGTCGATGCAATCGCTCAAAATTCCTGTATCTGCAGACCATAAAAAATATTACGTTAAAAGAAAGATTAAAACCAAAAGAAAATCCAGATCCAGATGGAGTGATGATAATCTTGAAACTCTATGAACTTTCTTTGCAACTAAAAGTAAGCAGTTCAATAAAAATACGCTGAACATAAGAACATAATGTAGTAAGTATGTTATAATTATTATGACACAGATGAGAAAGAAACCTTCTTTTCACAAACCAAGTCCTATTTTCTGCATCTGTCACTGCAATTGAATAAACTGCAAAAGATTTTGACCCAAGTTTCTCAAAGTATGCTCCCATAACCTGTAGAGACATAGGTAGACAATGCAATGATCAACTTAAACTGGGAGCAAGCATTTGTATAGCCAGAAAGTGTTCTAATTTATATCCTCCCTTTCATAATGATTCTACTAGCAGCTCATATTACAAATTTGTGATATCACATGACAATTACAGCAAAAGAATGCTCACCCGGCACCTGAGCTTTGGAACTTGCTGTGCCTCACTTTGAAGCACCACATCTGAAGCACTGCTACCACTATGCTGTCCACTACACCTGCCAAAATTGGCGCTATAGAACTCTGAAATAATGGGCCTTCCATGCTCTTCTGTAAATTTCTTTTCTGTACCAGGTTGGGCTATCAAAGCAGAAGTGCTATTGGATCTCTTAAGCCGATTTTTATTTCCATCAGTTGCAAGACTACTAGTATGCTCCAATTCATCAACATGACACCCTCCCCCAAAACTGAATTCCTTGTTATGATCCTGAGGGAACTGTTTCCCAGTTTTGTTTGAAACACTTAATAGATTATCAATACTTTGTCCATGCATTAGCTGCTTTACAGCTATCCCATCTGTTCCTATGGATATTTCAGGCTTGTTGTTTAACATTTCCTTCCCCAGATCTTTACTAGATACAACACTTACTATTCCAGAACCCTTTACTATAGGATCTTGAAAACCTGCTTTAATATTCTTGTGCTCTTTCTTTTTATAATTTCTTCCTTTTGTCCACAGGTTCTCAAGATTTTCAGGAGTAAGAACTTCAGTTCTTCTCTGGGTCGCCGCCTCCAGGTGTCGTGCCCAATCAGCAGACCGGTATTTCATAGGCTCTTCTGGGCTATAATCCAAGGATGTTTCTCTCTGATTGTCAATTTTAGCCACTGTAATATCAGTCCCTTGATTAGAGGATGAATATTTCCTCGAATTAGGATCATCATTGCATACACCCCCTGCAGTGAGAGGATGATCATGGGGATGAGCCACCACATTAGACGACTGATAACTGCCGACCCCTTTAAGGCTGTCATCTTCAGCAGCAAGCAAAATGTATTCGATCAACTCATTGATGGATCTGATACCAGAAAATGGTTGATCAAAGTGGATCAGATGCTCCATTGAAGGAGAAAGGAATAGAATATTTTACATATCAGCACACACACACACATATGAAAGGATCATTTATATACCGAGGAAAGTAAGATATTCTACACAAGCAGTGGCAAGTCTAAAATCGTCCCTATATTTTTAAAAGTAAAAAATCTAAAAACGCCTTGATGTAAATAACATTACACTGAAATCAGTTTACAGAACCAAAAGGTTTTAAAACAAACAACGCTTAGAAGCAGCAGATTGCTACCGCGTTTTTTTTCTTTTTTTTGGGATGAATACTGTAAAATACTGAATGAATCATTCAAGAAACATACCCAGGGCTTGCAAAATTCATAACTGGTTGAATAACCAAGCAAGTTACAAGTTCCCGAGCGATAGATCGAATCAAAGGAGATTGGGCTTCTCGTGGTCTGAGCACCACAGCTAACACTCCACCTATTAGCCGTTGAAGAACCTGTGACAAATATAAAGCATCAAGTGGATTCAAAAGATAAAATTGAAGAGAAAAACATATTTACATAAGAACACTCCACTCACACCTTGTACTCACTCTCAGGAGATATCAACGCAGGATGCAGCTCCTTAGAAGCCATAAGATGGTGTTTCAGTCTTTCATCTCGCTCCTCAGAAGACAGTGTTGCCATAACTTCAACACCTATAGCAGCTTGGTTTCTTCTGAAGAGGTCCAAGTTATCCCCTATTAAATCAACTATATCCCTGAAACATTAGACAGTCATTAAATTCTGAAATTCAAGTATCCAGCTACATTGTCCCCTGAAAGCTTCATATTGACTTAGATTCTTTTCTTGTACCAGAAGAGGAAAGCAAAAAAATTATAATATTAATAATAGTACCTTGTTAGCAAGTCAACGAGGTTTAACTCTTTAACCCTTCCTGAGATTTCACCAAGAGCATCCATGATTATTGCACGGATCTGCTCAGGGAACTCCCTGTCTGGCGTAATTTCTGAATACCACAAATTCACTACAAAATCCTTCAATATTTTATCAATAAAATCGCTCATTGCAGCCTCAACAACAGGAGAATCAACTTTTCTTTTCCATTTTGGCGGAGGCGGCGTAGTAGAAAGGCGTGAATCATTCAAAGACAACTGTTTCTTCTCCAAATGAGATAAATATGTTCGTGGACGAACTAGTCGAACCTTCCAACGGAACTCTACCTCATTAAAAAGAATGCGTAGTGCACAAACAAACAGAATTGATATGGGTATATTAATCCACATTGATTTACTTGTATCTGCAATGAAAAAGAAAGAGTTAATAGCAGACATACACTACATCAAAGGTGGAAGAAATGCAAGTTATATGTCCAGTTTAATATCTACATTGTCAAGATGATAGAGCCAGCAAAAGTATCACTAGTAACATCAGAAAAGTAACTCTCATGGGTGCTGCACAGCTGTTCCAGTACGACCAAGTTGAAACCTCAAAATGTATCCAAAACAAGGATCCCAGAGACTCACGGCAGCCTACCACTTGTCACTGAAAGCCATGACCATTCTCATTACAAGCACAGTGATCAAGCTATAGTGATCACAAACCTCCATTTGAGGAAATAAACAAGTCCCATATGTACCACTAGTTAGGAACCAAGAAAAGAAAAAGTCCTACTGAGCCTAAATAAGCATTTGGCTTAGCTGAATTTAGTTTTTCACAATTCCAAAAACAAACAAAAAAAAAACAAAACAGCAACTAATTTATCGTTTCCTTTCAATTTCCGCCAATATGTCAGTAACCAAACAGAGGGTTAGCTATTAGTTCTTGATTTCAATCATAAGGGGGTAAAATAAATTTAAAATCGAATAAAAAACATGGCCAGATCGATTCGGAGTTATTATACAAAGTTTGCAGTATTTGATACACGCAGAGCAAACTGAATCACAAAAATCATTCTAGAACCACCAAAAAAGAGACTACAGTGTCTAATTCGGGATTGTATACCCCAGAAGCTACACAAAAAATTCTAAGCCCAAAATTCAAACACTTACGCGTTAAGAAGTAGGAAACAGCGAAGATACACAAAGCCCACCAAACAGTTCGAAGCTTAGCCTCTTCAATTAGATCCTGTATGGTCTCCATCGCCTTCATTCTCTCGAAACCCTAGTCAAAATGCTACTCTGAATCACTACCGCAAACGAATTTCGTCCCCAAATCAAAGAATCGAATTTGGGCCAATCGTGTAATCCCAATCGTCAGCATCAAAATCAATCAGGGACGCCCGCGAGGGTTTTGGTCGGTCCTAGACCTTATCGGCAAATGAATTCCCGAGCAACAGAGACTCAGAGAGTATACCTGAAATTTGTCGTCCTTGGCTGTTTCACTTTCTTTCTCAGTCGGCCTACGTCGTCGGAGAGAGAGAGAGAGAGGTGGAAATGCGTTTTTTCCACCTCAGCGTCCAAAGAAAAAGAAAAAAGGTAATTTGCTCTCGATTTACTTGTCAAAATAAAAGAAAAAAAAAACAAGAAAATTGTTGTGCTGTGAGTTCAACAAAATATAATTTGATTGGAATTTGGAAGCATTTTTAGTACTGGGTCACATATTTGCATCAATGATTCATTAGAAAGAGGGCAAAGGCGACTTTTGAATTTTCTAGCTTGGTGACAAATGAGTCATGTACCAAAGAGAACTTTTTGCACTTTTGGCTGGAGATTGTTTTTTTGTGTCTAATCAAATACTAGGCATGATGCAATCTTTACTATAAATTTTTTATAAATTGATTTCACAATCAATTATCAGATCAATTATTTAAACAATTAAATTTAATTATAACTAACATTTTAATACTACATAAATTATCAAGTCAGTTATCGGTAATTTGGAAGTTAGAATCAATTACAAACACCAAGAAAGAAAAAATAAAAAACAAACGTCTTGAATAACATGGATTTTAGTCTTATTTTATATGGATACTAATATGGAAAGGATAACACGCTGGATCTTAATCTTATTTTATGTTGCTGTTTATCTTTTTGATTAAGCAACCTCGACCAAATAATTTACTTGCGGTTGGCAGATTACGATTTATTCTTGCTCCATAGGTTGGAATAATGGATAGAGGAGAGGTCAGCACGTGGCCAAGGTGGCCACGTTAATCTATTTGATGCGGTGACGAATTCGGCCAACTCAGGTGTATCGTGTACGAGAGAGTCTAAACTTGGAGTAGTGCTACACGTCGTAGCTCTACTCCTAAATTAACTGGCGGGTCGGGAAAAGGCACGTGATTTGTTTTCTTTTCTTTTTTTAGTAATTGTGGAAAAGGCACGTGATTATTTGTAGCGGACTGGGCTCATTCCCTTGGAGGTTTGTACGGTCCATTACAGGTTTTGGATCCACAACACCATCTTTCTCTCTTTTCCATTTTCTAAGTGGATTATTACTCATGCACGATCAAAAGAGGATACATAGCCCATTTAGTGAAAAAGACAGAAACTTAAAAAAAAAAAAGAGAGAAGACATTCAATTGCAATAAAGTCCTATAGTTAGATTCAGGTAAAATTTTCATTCTAATTCATTTAATTATCGAGTTAAACCTCTTAATTATAATTCATTAATTTTGTATCAAATTTACAAATTATGTAAAAAATTATCCATTTTAAATATCGAGTGTCAGTTCAAATCATATCGTAGCATAAGCATAAAACTATATAAATTAATTATATTTTGGCTTATTTAATTAAACTCCTAAAATATTAACCCACTTATTTCGTTTTAGCTCGGTTAAAAATCTGTTTAGCCCCACCATTTAACAACCAAATAGCATAGATTATATAATTCTCCATGGGCCTATTTGGGCCCACTTTCTCTTACATTTAGAAAAAAATAGCATATGCAAATGTAAGAGAAAGTGGGCCCAAATAGGCCCATACGGAGAATTATATAATCTAGTTTTCTTTTTTCTTTTCTTTTTTGGGTCAGTAAAGATAAAGCATTAGAAAACGATGGGCGCTCTAAAAAACTGCAATAAACTCAGGTTCCCGAGAACACTAATCCTTTTCCAGCCCACAGACTCCGACACTACGCCGCGTTTATCTGCTCCAAAACCAGCGTTCGTGATTAACCCGTCGTTTTCACGACTGTCATTTACTAGAAGAACGACGACACTCCGACGTTCATGATGCGCCCGTCATCCTTAATAGTCACAACTACGGTAAGAATATAATTACACGAATGTTAATTAAATTTGAGTAATAACAATAACTAATCCTTATCCACTCTTTTTTTTTTTTTTTTTCCCACAAATCCTTATCCACTTTGCCAGTCGTGCACTAATCTTTTGGTATATAACTGTATCTTTCATAAATAAAGCTCTCGATCTAGTATTTGTGTGTGTGATCCGTGAGATACTGGTATCGGTGTGTGTTTGGATACGATCGCGATGATAAAGTCCGCCCTTCTCCGTTCTTGCTCTTCTCCTCTGTTCCTCGAAGCCAAAGATCTTCACGGCACACGATCATCCTCGCCAAGATTTGCTTCCAGCATAACTTGTTCTTCGAGAGACCACGCTTATATTCCGAAACTCGAGCCCTTTAGCCGACCCAGGTTCGAACGGTTCGTCAAAGAGCTCCCCTTGATCGAAAAGTCAGAGAACGAGCTCGCAGGTATTCTCCAATTTCTCCAAGTTCTTAATACTTTTTGTATGCGTAAGCTGATATTTATTGGAAATGGTTTTTTTTTCTTGGATTTTGTGATGAACCCTTGTTAAATCTTTGTGATTTTGGTGGGTTTTTCTTTCTTTCTTTGTCTTTTCCTGGGTTCTGGAATAGCAGTGATTCTTGTGATGATTCTCATGGTTGTGTTTGTTGTTTCAGATTATTGTTCAACGCTGGAAGGAGATGAATCATATAGCTGTTGGAGAGCGTATTTTGAACTCAAAGATCTTGAAGTAAGTTTGTTTTTTCATCTATTTGATTCTTCTAAGAATCTTAAGATTAATCAAACCGCATGTCTGAGAAAACAGAGGAAAAAAACAGAGAATATTTATGAATCTTTGTGCTATTGACAGTTTTACTTATTATAACTGTCTCTGCGTGGAGTTGTTGCTTAAAAAGAAAGTGAAGAAATAAATACTCGACTCTTTAACACTATATATACTTAAACCTGTGCCATCGACGTATTCCCACACTTCCCCTGCAACAAAAAAGAATAAGAGTTCCAAAATCATGCGAAACTAATCATTTTTGTCCATCATAATTTTTATCAGAGGGAGTCACCGAAAGAAGACGTGGTGAAGCTGATTCTTCAAACAGGGGGCGTAAAAACTTTAATCGGATGCCTACACGGCATTGCAGCAATGCACAAAGACAAGAACAATGGGTTCAATTTAGCCGAGCCGTTAAATGTGGAGAAAGTAGGAGAGAGACCCTGTCCAATCCCTGATGGATTGCCGAAATCACTGGAAGAGCTCGAGGAAGAAGAGCGAGGTAGAATGCCTGATTCTCCGTACACCCGGCTGCTTAGAACCAAGGGTAGCTTCCCTGCATGGTTTTCCCCCGCCCCTGACCATGAAACTGATTGATTAATTTGTGTGTTGGGTGGTTTGTGCCCACTGTCTGTAGATATAGTGGTTATAGATATGGGATTTTCAAGTGGGTTGTGAGGCTTTTAGATTTGTGACCGTGGGAGTTTCTTGTAAAATTATTGTAAGAAGTGTTTATCAGGTTTTTCTATTGCCATGGTTTGCCACAAATTTTTCCTAAATGGCACGTGAACCTTATTTCCTAGTAGAGTATGATATGGGTTTGGATTGGCTAATATTGCTTGATTTGAGCTGGATCCTCGTTCTTCTTTGCTTTACTAATGTTGAAGAATATCTTCAACAGGAAACTTCAATGGTAAAACCTGCAACCCAGTAGAAAACTATAGAAACCACTGGACAGGTATCAATCAAGAGAAGTAAATGGTTTTGCTTTACCAAGAATGGTAGGAGGTTAGGGCTGCAAATCAGCCCTTGCAAAACTGTCAGCAATTACCAGAGAGTTGCAAAGCTAAAAGGTTTATGGAAAATACAATGTAAGTTTGACAACGTGATATCTCTGAACATTCAAAAACTCCATCACTAGCCCTAAAAACCTACTTTGAAATCTAACCTCTCAAAAGAATTTCTGTACGTACAAAAGTGCTTCAGGAACTCCATTTCCAGTTTTACATATGGTTTGTTGAATACAATATTATGGAATTTGGAAGTTACATCACAAAAGTTTCTCACATTTTTATGCAAAACAGGGGTCACTTATCATCGGTGAACACTGAATACAAGATTTTCTTTATCTATGTATGTTAGGCCCTGTGATTCTGCAGGTTAAATGTACATTTTTTTTTCTCGTTTGAAATTGCATTTTTTAAAAATACAAATAACGATTTGAAAACATGAAAATATATTTTTCAATTCCTAGACAATATGTGCATGTTTTTAAATTGCACATTTTTAAATTACATATTTTGAAACCACAAATAAAACCATAATATCACAGGTACGATGGAAGAAGCAAATGAACAGAGGACGTTTTTGTCATAAGAAAATGTAAATAAAGCGTACTTGTTGCTTGTATATCTTCAAAATAGAAACACTCTTAGAACTTGTACCTCAAAAATTGACATCCTAATTTTGAAATGCCAATTTGGTAAGCAGTTGGTTAGAGTAAGACTTGGTCAATTGACAGTTCAGAGCTATGTATTTTTGTTGTTTCATAAAGGCATGCACGGCATAATCCAAGCAACACCTTTCTATATTTGTGATTCAGAAATTAGAGGTACCTCCAAATTTTGTGGGTTTCTGAAAGAGCAGCCACACATTCGAGTGCTAAAACTAGAGGCTAGTTTCCAAAGCCTCTCAATTGCTGTCGATCGACACCCCTCCTCACCCACCATATAACACCTTCCCTTCTTCTTTAACTCCCCCTTGCCTTCCTATAAGCAGCCTTGGGCCTACCAAGGTGGTCAGTAATGGCTAACCCTCTAACAAAGCAGGCCTTGGGCTGCTTTCTCTTCTTCTCCTTTATCTTCTCTTCTTTGTCAACCTTGTCTTTTGCTTTGTCAGATGCTGAAGCATCCCTCATTGCACGCCGCCAGCTCTTGACGCTCCGGGGAAAAGAAGATCTTCCCCACGACTTTGAATTTGAGATAGGCCTTAGCGTGACTTTTGCCAATGAAAGGCTCCGAAGAGCTTATATTGCGCTTCGCGCATTGAAACATGCTATCTATTCTGACCCTTTGAACACCACCGGCAATTGGGCAGGTGCCAATGTGTGTGCTTATAATGGCGTCTTTTGCGCTCCAGCCCTTGACGATCCCAAATTGAGCGTTGTCGCTGGCATTGATCTTAACCATGCTGACATTGCTGGATTCCTTCCTGCTGAGTTGGGGCTTTTGACCGATGTTGCACTCTTCCACATCAACTCTAACAGGTTTTGTGGAGTCATCCCAAAGACCATGTCAAGTCTCGAACTTATGTACGAGTTTGATGCCAGCAACAACCGCTTTGTCGGTTCCTTCCCAACAGTTGTCCTCACATGGCAGAGCCTTAAATACTTGGATCTGAGGTACAATGATTTTGAAGGGGAATTGCCTCCAAAACTCTTCGAGAAGGAGCTCGATGCGGTGTTCTTGAACAACAACCGGTTCACGTCTGCCATCCCCGACACAATAGGCAAATCCATAGCTTCTGTTGTGACCTTCGCAAACAACAAGTTCTCCGGTTGCATCCCACACACCATTGGCAACATGACCAACACCTTGAATGAGATACTTTTTGTTGGCAACAACCTTAGCGGTTGCTTCCCACCAGAAATTGGATTGCTTGGCAGCGTGACAGTGTTTGATGCCAGCTCTAACGGGTTCGTAGGGTTCTTGCCCAAGAGCTTTTCAGGGCTACGGAAGGTTGAAGAACTAGATATTTCACACAACAAGCTAACCGGATTTGTGCCTGAGAATGTTTGCAAGTTGCCTAGCTTGTTGAACTTCACCTTCGCTTATAACTACTTCAATAGGGAGGCTCAAGCATGTGTGCCATCTCCAAAGGCGCACACGGTGTTGG
This sequence comes from Betula pendula, assembly GCA_900184695.1. NCBI lineage: Eukaryota > Viridiplantae > Streptophyta > Magnoliopsida > Fagales > Betulaceae > Betula > Betula pendula. The sequence goes on along the minus strand of FXXK01000135.1, from coordinate 1,307,167 downwards.
ATGACACAAGCAATTGTCTGCCTGGCAGGCCAAAGCAAAAGTCGACCAGGACATGCTTCCCAGTGGTGACTCAACCTGTGGATTGCAGCAAGCACTGTGGTAGTTCCTCTTCAAATGTTCCACCAAAGCTGGAGCCCCCACAGCCCCAACCATCTCCTTCTCCAGCAGTGCCCCAGCCATCTCCTTCTCCGGCAATGCCTACTCCGTCACCGCCTAAGTCTACCCCCCAACCCCAGCCCCAGCCATCTCTTCTCCGGCAGTGCCTACTTCGTCACCGCCTAAGTCTACCCCCCAGCCCAACCATCTCCTTCTCCGACAGTGCCTACTTCGTCACCGCCTAAGTCTACCCACAGCCCCACCATCTCCTTCTCAATAGTGCCCCAGCCATTCTCCTTCTCCGACCGTGCCTATTCCACCTAAGTCTACCCCACAACCCCACATCTCCTTCTCCGGCAGTGCCTACTTCGTCACCGCCCAAGTCTACCCACAACCCCAACCATCTCCTTCTCCGGCAGTGCCTACTTCATCACCGCCCAAGTCTACCCCCAACCCCAGCCATCTCCTTCCCGGCAGTGCCTACTCTATCACCGCCCAAGTCTACCCCCCAACCCCAGCCATCTCCTTCTCCGGCAGTGCCTACTCCATCACCACCTAAGTCTACCCCCAACCCCAACCATCTCCTTCCTCGGCAGTGCCTACTCCATCACCACCTAAGTCTACCCGCAACCCCAGCCATCTCCTCTCAGTGTGCCTACTCCATCACTGCCTACTCCTTCTCCGGCAGAGCCTACTCCGTCACCACCTAAGTCTACCCCTCAACCCCAGCCATCTCCTTCTCCGGTAGCGCCTACTCCATCATCGCCTAAGTCTACCCCGCCAAACCCAAAGCCAGAGCCCCCGCAACCCCAACCATCTCCTTCTCCAACAGTGCCTACTCCATCACCGCCTAAGTCTACCCCGCCAAAACCAAAGCCAGAGCCCCCAGTGTCAGATCCTCCATCACCGGTGTCAACCCCTCCAAGTCCAGTTGAAGCTCCAACTCCCACAACTTCCACACCTTCAAGTCCTCTTAAACCATCTCCAGCTCCACAACCGGTTGAGGTTCCTCAGCCATCTCCAACACCGACACCAGCATCAGATGACCCAAGTGATACATCGCCTACTGGAATGGTTCGCCCTCCCCCACCGCCGCATCACACTCTTCCGCCATCACCGCCACCAATTCAACCACCTGCGCCATCTCCTAAGCCGGTGCTATCACCACCACTAGTTCAATCTCCACCACCGCCCGTGAACTCCCCACCACCACACGCTTACTCTCCACCACCACTACCACCAGTCCAGTCACCACCACCCTCGGTTCACTCTCCTCCACCGCCAATGCGTTCACCGCCACTGCCACCTGTCCACTCCCCACCACCACCAGTCCATTCTCCTCCACCACCAGCCCACTCCCCATCGCCACTAGTTCACTCTCCTCCACCACTACAGGTCCACTCCCCACCACCTCCCGTGCACTCTCCACCACCACCACATGTCCAATCCCCGCCTCCACCAATCCACTCTCCACCTGCACTAGTCTACTCTCCTCCGCCACCTATCCACTCCCCATCACCTCCCATTCACTCACCACCACCACCACGACCAATCCACTCTCCACCACCACCTATCCACTCCCCACCAACTCCTGTTCACTTTGCACCACCACCACCTGTCCAATCTCCACCACGACCAGGCCACTCTCATCTACCGCCAACCACAGACATCGCCCTCCCACCACACTTCGGGTTCCAGTACATGTCGCCTCCCCCACCAATGTTCCCAGGCTACTGAGTAGCATAATACCATTAACACCTTTGCCTTGTTTTGCATTCCATTTATAGTTTCAGAACGCCACGTACACTCACTTAATTTGTAAGCTGAGCTTCTCAATCAATGAATAGTAATTTGAGCTTCCATTAGTTTTTTTTTTTTCCTCCCTCTGGTCTCATCTTCTCTTTTCTTTATTTTGATGTAAATGTGTGTATTTAGATTATTCTACTCAACTTGCCGTTATCCTTTATTTAAACTACCAAAAAATAAAAAAGATTACCGCTCATCAATATGATCATATATATACTAATATTAACAAACTGTAAAGTTATCATTGTTTTATGAGTAAGAATATATATTAGACCATTATCTCACTATGGTATGTGACATTGTCAATTCACTATTAGATTTTTTTTTTCCTTTTAATAAGGGCTAATATAAAGGTGGATTGACAATATCATGGGAATAATAGTGTGACATACAGTATTACTCTAGTATCATGTCAACGACCTAATGAAATAGCCATAGCATAGTGGTGTATTATTCTTGTTTTATCTATCAGAAAAATATTGTAGTAATGAAAAAAAAAAAAAAAAAGTAATTGTTGGAATTTATACATATGGGTGTGAATGGTTAAATCAACATCAGATAATAATTTTAAGCATTGATTATTGATATAATATAACTAGATCCAATAATATTAAGTTTATAACTTAAAGTGATATCCCATACATCATATCAAAATTTTAGAGAGTATCATGTAGTTATCTTCTTGTATCTTAATCGGGTTAAGTTTACAATCGAGGCAAAATGTTTTCCACGTTCAAAAACGTGTTACCAAACTATTTTTGTAATCACAAAAAATGGGCATGGTGCATATATAGTATATACTGCTCAATAATCATTAAAACCTGCTTGGAAAGTTTTTGGAAAATTTATAGCTTAACCTTCAAACTGGCATCCATTTTATAACGATACCTCTAAATTATCATTTCTGATATTTAGTTCATTTAAACTATCATTTCATTTAATTTGCAACCTCCATTACACTTCAACGTTAAAATAGATAGAAAGTTGCGCATGTACGTGCAAAATTTTGACTTCAAATACTTAAATTCGGAAAGTGCGCAACTTTCTATCTATTTTAATGCTAGAAACTAACGGATTGTAAAATTACAATAAAATGGTAGTTTGAATTAGTCAAATGTCAAAAATTTAAGTTGTGAGTTATCTTTGCAAATGTGATGTCAATTTGAGATAGTGTTAATTAAGTGTAATTTTTCCAAAGTTTTTAATACATCACACTACCAGACCACCAATCCAGTTCCACTTACCTCTATCAATTCTGATAGCAAACATCCCATTTCAATGAGTAAATCTTATACATTAACAGCTTTTGGAAATAGATTTCAATGTAATTTTAGCAACATGTCCCTCAATTTCTCTAATTTCTTAAAGTATTGCTTGAAAATTAATATTAAAACCTTGATATGCTTGTTAATATTAAAGTATTGATTGAAAATTTCTCTTTTGTAGCCTTATTTGAATTTGGGAGATGAGTATGACTGAATGGTTCTGGTTTGAGGAGAGGACCGAATGTGGAATGGTTTTATTTTGATGATGGGTTCTTTTATTTTGGATGCTATGTTATTAAATTAGCATATTAGTAAATATATTAAGTTTAGGTATTATTTTGTTTTTATTATAGCGATTCCCGTATTATTGTTTTTTTTTTCTTTTTCTATTCAAATATGGAAAAAGGGAAAAAGAGAATTTCCACTACTAATATAAATAAAAGAAAGAAAATGGCAATGACAAGAATACTTTCAAAGATATGATTGGAAGTAGCCAATTTTGCTAGTTGATACGCTTTCGAGTTAGCACTATGGGAGATATTCGTAGCGGTCCAAGTATTGAAACTATGGAGCCGGTGAAAAATGTCTCCAATGATTGGAGCAAAAATCCAATCTATTGATGGCCAATATAATGGTAAGGAAGTCACCTTCAATACACGGAAAAGAGCAGCCAAACGATGAAGCAAGATTGACAGCCAAAGAGGCTGCATGAGCTTCTGCCAAGCCAGTACGAATAACCACATCAAAATTTACTTTAAAAAAATTTTCCACTGGTGGGGGAAACCAATCAGAGGAGATTAATGGAACAAAATTTTTTCATACCATCAAGTGTGATCTTGAGGTAGTTTCAATCTACTTGACTAAAGTAAGAGGATCTGGAGTGAGAGATTTATGGATCAATAAATTCCTACCATACCAAAGCTTATCCATAACCGGGACTATCATATTGTGTGAGATTCATGGATTTGCTTCTTTGGAATGGAGAGCTTGGAACGGGAATTCAAATTTGTCTTAATCCACACACTTAACTATTTCTCTGGTTTTTTTTTTTTTTTTGCACAATAATTAAATAGATTTTTTTATCTCTTTTGCTTCAAAAGTAGAAAAATCAATTCCAAAAAAGAGCCTAAAAATTCGAGTAAATCACACAATTTTTTTTTTTTTAAAAAAACTCACAAAACATTTAAATGAATTAAAACATATGACCCTTAATTTTAGTTTAATCCATCTAAGTCAAAACAAGTTAAAATTTTTGTTCTCATAAGTTTAGTTTAAATGAAAAATATAAAGAAAAAAAAATAGCAAAAGAAAACGTGTATTCTAATTGTCATATCAAAGCATTAATAGAAAATAGTAGGAATCTTTGATATTGTGGTGTGATACCTATTATATTTATACGAATAAAACTCATATATTCTGAACATCAGGGAAAGAAAAAAAAACAAAGTTTTTTTTTTTTTTTTTTTTTTTTTTTTTTTTTTTTTATGAATAGATTTTTTTAAAAAAAAATCTTTAACTCAAAATTAAATGCAATTAAATAAATCCTCTCATATTAGGTTCAATGTTTAATTATCTCTTTAATGTTTTTAAAGAGTTTATGTTCATTTCCTGCACAATAATCAAGTAAATTTTTATTTTTTTTAGCTTTCAAAAATAGAAAAAGCACTTCTAAAAATGCTTGAAAATGAGTTAAAATATAAGACACTTAATTTATATGGATTAAACCAAATCATCAGCTCACAATCCAACTTAATAACTTTGCTTTTATTTCTTGATTGTGCAATCTCACCAACCATTGAATGTTGTAATCTTTTGTCTACATATGGACATATGTATATGTGTAAAATATAAATTGTGGGAAAATTATTAAATAAAATGCCTTATTTCTTATCCCCATGTTAAGCTGTACAATGAATGAGTTGTTAACTTGTTTGGGTATTTAAAGCATGTAAGAAGTAGCAACATTTGAAGCATTCAAACTCAAGCGATATGGGCGTAGAGAAAATGAGTAATTTAGCACTAGTCTTGCTTGTGTTTGCTCTTTGCATGAGTCAAACGCTAATTTGCAACGCTTACCGCGTTCACATTGAAAACGGGTTCCAAAAAGCTCTTCTGGGAGCTCGTTGTAAGTCCAAAGACAATGATCTTGGCCTCCACTTAATCCCTGCCCATTCTGAGTACTATTGGAGTTTTGATGGCAACTTTATTCGCACTACACTCTTCTTTTGTAACTTGTCATGGGAGGGTGGACAACGGACATTTGATGTCTTCAAGTATGACGAAAATTTTCTCAAGAAGTATTGTCCCCATCTTGATTCAGATTGCCGCTGGAGGGCTCAAGAGAATGGGATTTACTCGTACAATTATAAGACTCGACAATATGATTTCATATATAGGTGGTAAGCACGACATATTGAAGGCTGACTGATAATATGTTCGTTTAAATGAATTCTCCAATAAATAAGACGTATGAGAAGCATTTTTCTTCTCTCTCTCTCTCTCTCTCTCTCTCACTCTACATACCGTGCCAAATTCTCTTTCTTTTTTATCTTTGTGTGGATTGTGCATGTGATGATCACTATATATGCTTTTCCAAAATTATCTAGTAAGGCTGATTCTCCAATGTTGTTTGATGGCCTTGATCATACTAAAATATTTTTCCTTCTCAATAACATGGTCAATATATATTGGCAATATTGCTATGAGAAGGAAAATTTAAGTGGAAAGAGGCACAATATGTATGGCCTTATAAGCATGGCTGAAACTATAGTTTCATATTAGGAGGGGCCAAAACATTAATATAAAGGGCCAAGTCTAATTTTGAAAGGCAGCAAACTTAATTTTTAGACCGAAAAATATACATTATGAACTATGTATAAATATTTTAATATTTTACTTAATTAAAATTTGATGATAGAATACTCAACTTGGGCATATTACTTCTTCCAAAAAAAAAAAAAAAAAACAAGGCAATCCATTTTGCATCATATCTAAGGGATTTGTTGGTTTGCACTGAAGAAGCAATGTCACTTTGAACTAATCGTCTTCCCGTCCCACATACAACCCTAAGATAATTTCAAAGGGATTATTCCACAAGTGAAATTTTAAACTCTTGACCTCTATTCTGCAAACAATTCGACTTGACACTTTAACTCTCAATTTTAAAATTAATTGGTCATTTCACTTGCTCAACATTCATTATACATAATGACTCAAAGGATAACTCAATCGACTAAAAACCATACTTTATAAAGTGAAAGCCATTATAGTTCAAATCTCCATTCCCCCATTCCCTCCCTTAGTTGTCATATCATTTTTTTTTTTTAAAAAAAAAAAAGCATTCTTTCTACATAGAAAATATGCCACTAGGAAGCAGACTCTATCGCGTACTAATTTAGAGATGACTGATTCAAACTTTAAGTATTGTTCTACTACACTTGAATGGAAACAGGTGAATGATATTAGTATTTTTTTTTAATTGCTTTTATAATGCTACATGTGAATTGCTAGGATTGTTGTTTTATTGATACTGTGCCTCTCATATAGCATTATCTCAAGATATGCATGATGTATAGATGATAGTTAGGAATCATCCAATTAGGTGATTGGGTCATATGCCAAGACTTTTGAATATTTGATATTTTTTTTTGAAATGACATTACTTGATAAACTTTTGATACTTTTTAACAAAATAAATATTAGATTGTGTTTTTCCAAATGAATGACTATGAAAAACTTTTTAAAAAAATATATATACACATCGTTTTTTAATTGTTATTATTATTATTTTAAAAAATAAAATAAAATAAACTGAGTTAATCCGGGTCGTGTCGGGTAAGTTTGATCTGAATACTTAATCGTGTCAAACGAGTCGGGTGGTTTCGAGTTGACACGATTCGACCCGTTAACTAAACGGGTCGTGTTCGTGTCAAGCCTAAATGGGTTAGCGGGTTAAGCAGGTTGACCCGAACCCGACTCGTCAACCCGTTTTGACACTCCTAGTTGTCATATCATTTTAAAAAAGAAGAAAAAAAAAAAAGAAGAAGCATTCTTTCTACATAGAAAATATGCCACTAGGTAGCAGCCTCTACCGCGTACTAAATTAAAACTTAAAGGCCCTCTTGCTGTGTTTGTTAAGTGCAAACATATTTAATTTTTGCTTAATATAAGTGGGGGTGCAAGCGGTCACTGCAGGAGAATGATACGTTTAGTACACAAAATGATTAATTTTTGTAATAGTCTTTATTAATAATAGAATAAGTAAAATGAATTAGTATTGAAATAGCTATTTTGATCGTCATGAGAGAATAAATATTTCTTTAATTGAGAAAATAACTATTCTTCTCAAATATAACCTTAAGTTTTTTTCTTCAATATTTTTTATTTTTGGACAGTTGCATTTGTATCTTATTGGTGCTTCTTTTAATTTTATGAATTTTTTTTTAGAGAACTTTACTTACCCCGTGAAATGTCACCCATTTTAAAATATCCTTTTAAATTTAAAATATCTCAATTTAATGTATTAAAATTATAATTAGTTGCAATGAAATCTCTCTATTAAAGTGTTTTGTTAAATCAAACCGTAAAAAAGGTGGAATGACCTCTTTAAAGTCATGGCATGACCACAATTTAGTCATTTAAAATGAACATCAAGATAAAATGTGAACAGCGAATTGTTCACAGCGATTGAAACGACATCGTCTCTCTGGCTTGATTTTTACGTTGGATTGAATCCAATCGCAGGACTCGCCAAAAACAAAAACAAAAAACCGAAGGAAGCCGATCGCGAGGTCTCTTCCCATTTCCGACTTGAAGAGCCCCCAACTGAATTCCGTCAGACCTAAAAAAATAAGAAACCAAAAAGTTCTGAGAGTTTAAAACACAGCTTCCATTTTCAGAAGTTGCGAAATGGAGGAAGAAAACAAACATTTGCCCAAGGATGAGAAAGAGACAGAGCAAGAGCCACTAAAAGCAAACGCAGAAGAAATAGCAAAATCACAAGCAGCGCCAGGACCAGCACCGAAGAGTGGCTGGGGCGGTTGGGGTTTCTCTCCTCTCTCCGTTCTTTCAGATCTCCAAAAAGCGGCCGAAGAAATCTCTCGCAGTGTACGCGTTCTCCTTCTCACATTTCCTCTCTCTTCTTTTTTATTTTTCAAATGATAGATTAGCTCCTGTTTTCATTTGTTTCTATTTTGGGGTATTAGGGTTAATTGGGAAATGGTTCAATTATCAGATCCAGTTTTGAGTGGGTTGGACATTGCTTCGTTTTTATCAATCTGATTAGTTTACTCTCATTGTTCTGCTCAAGTTTAGTTTCTGTTGTTGTGGTGGATAATGCCATGACAGATTTCCATTACTTCAATTGAATGTTTTAGATTTTTGTCTTATTAGTAAAGCAGGAGAAATGATGGTTGTGTTTATGTAATTTTTGATGTTCAATTGACGTAGTGGATTTCCAATCGGATTCAACCATTCTTAAGGAGGAGATTGAGGTTTCCTTGTGACCGAAATTTGAAATGATTTCCTGAAGATCTCATTTTATGGCCAATGAGCTTTAGTAGTGAGGTCGTGGGTTCAAAACCTATTGGATGCATAACTTGCCAATAAAAAAAAGATCTCATATAGTGCCTGAACGTTTTGAGAGTAATAAGTATTAAAGTATTAATTAAATGACTAAATTTATTTCTTTTTATTAGCTTAAAATTTTTTGGGATAAATGGTAATTTAGCATAATATTAGAGCTAAAAATCTTGAGTTTGAACCTTAACTCTTTCATTTATCTTCCATTTTAATTAAATATTCTATATATTAGGCCTTACTTATTAAAAAGGAAGTTTGAGCCTACACATTAGGGGGAGTGTTAAAGTATTGATTTAAATTTACATATTCTTATAAGTTTAAATTTTTGGGATAAGTGATAATTAAATAATGAGGCCATCGTGAATATTAAGCAAAATTATGAACATTATCAGTTTAGGGTGATGAGAAGTCCATAGATGGTTTGCGTTTCTTACTCTCAATATCTTCTTAGGATCATCATCTAAATGTTCTTGGTAATTTCTTAACTAAAACCTGGATTTTGGATTGTTGTATGCCAAATGATTTTAAAACCTTGTATGTGTTGCTAACCACACACATGCGAGCTTTGAATAGTGGAATCTTATTACCCAAAGTATGTCCAGATTGATGTGGGCTTGAGCTTCTATGCTAAAGCTTACAACGGGCTTACTTGAGAGATTTGAGATTATTTCACAATTGGAAAGCAGTGATTTTTTTTTTTTAAAAAAATTATTTACTACAAGAAAGTCTGACACAGTTGAGCTCCACTTAATGAATGGGCTTCAGAAGGAAAGATGAAAAACTTCTGCCTTAACTTTAAAGTCTCTTTGGATTGAGAGGGTTTCATGGAAACTTGCTGGACCCAGTAGTCTTGTTTACTTGCTTAGATATGCTGCCAATCATTGCTCAAAAAAATAATTTGCTTAAGCTATGAACTCGATTGTAATATTTTCTTATTCTTCCATGACAACATCCTGCAGTTTGCTGTTCAGTTTCCTTGGTAGATTTTTAGATAAGGGGAAAGGGTTGTTAAAGTATCACTTGGTCAAACATTGCACTTATTGGTGCTGTATTCTGTATGTTTAACATGCAGTTCTTTGTTGTTCAGTGTCCTTTGGTAAATTATTTGCAGTTTTGCTGAGCAGTGCCTTGTGGATGCAGGCTGCTGCAGTTGCTCAGACAGCAGCAAAGAGCGTGACAGACATGCAAAACACTGAGGAGGACTCAGAATCTTCTAAGAATGAGGGAGAGGTAGAAGATTCTGCAAATGAAAGGGAAAGTGGAGATGAAAAGGACAAGCTACGGAAGTCTGCTCTGGAAAAATTGGAGAAAGCTAGTGAGGAGTCGGTATTTGGCCAGGCAAGTCATAAATAAGAGTTGAAAAATCTTGTTTGTATTACGAACTCTAATGCGTTATTTGCTTTCCACTGAGTGTTTTACTGAATAATCTTACTGAATGAGTAAGAGCTTCTCTTGGACATGCTACACTGAAGGTGTAATCTGCAGCACTTCTCTGTTGTTTCTCTTTTTCTTTTGTTTCTTCAGTTTCATTTTCCATTGCAATGAATGTTCTTTGAAGTTATAGTTGGTGTTAATGCAGCTTTTGCATTTTCGCCTCTAGCTTTATTCATATGTGGAGAACCAGTATCTATTGACATTGCTATCTACTTTGAATTACTTTTGAAAATATCCCAAAGGGGCCAGTATCTATTGACATTGCTATCCACTTTGAATTACTTTTGAAAATATCCCAAAGGTACTGATTGTAGCATATTTTAAAAAAAATGCTTATCTTCTAGTTTCAGTCTAATTTAGTTGCACTGTTTCAGCATGTTCCTGAACTGATACATGTATCATTCTGATACTTTTTATTCCATTTCATTAAGCATAGATTATTTCAGAATTTTTTATTTTTATTTAATATATTTGCAGGGTTTGAAGGTTCTTGATAATTCTGTGGAGAATTTGGCTTCTGGAGCATGGAATGCATTAGGAAGTGCATGGAGAGGGGGTACAGATTTGGTTCACAAGTATGTTCCATTGAAGTTGAATCTGTAGATGATAGAACCATTGATAAATTATTGCTTTTGGATAAAAAGCAACAAAAGATCATTTTATAAGCACTTATCTGGTTATGTTCTGGATTCTATTTAGTACTTGACAGAAGCTTGTTAACCAGAAAGTTGCTCCCATTCCTCGATAACCTAACTAATGATTAATATTTCGGAACTGAAAAAATTAACTTGTGAGGACTGCCTGGGTTAAGATATTTATCTTTGAATTAATCAGCAATTTATTTTGGTCTTGCACATATTAGCAACGTGGATAATTCATTGTCTTTTATGTTCATTTTTCACTTAAATATTTTTAAAATAAATTTGGTGAAAGAAGATGGTAAAATTTTTGGGAGGTAAAAAATTTGAACTTGTAATTTGTAGAAGATTATATGCGATTATGAGTGTGTATAACTTGGGGCTTGCGATGCTTTATTCTTAATGAAATAACACTTTTGGGGGTTGGGGTGAGCAAGTAACATATTATGCAGGGGCCAAATAGAAAATCAGGAACCTATAAAAAGAGTTTCAAATATGTGGGGGGCCATGGCCCCTGCAAGGCCATATATACTTCCCTCCCTGTTCAGTATAGTGGGCTTATGCTTTTAACTTTATGAGAATATAGCTTGCATCATGAATTACTTATCAAAAAAAAAAGAATATAGATTGCATCATGAATATTTTTTTTGAGTGTTTTTAGCCATTAACTAAATTTATGCACTGGTAGAATGAATTATATGGTTCATGCTGTTTGAAATTCATCATATATGTTGTCTGGATAATGGCCACTATCTTAAGAAGGTAACTGTTGATGGTACCATAGAAAGATAGAATTCTATATGGGGCATTTGATGATTAAGTTAGATGTACCTGAAAGAGGAAAGATAGGAAATTGTGGGAACCATAAGTCAACAGTCAACTTGTGTTAAATAGAAAGCTGATGTTAGGTTTTTTTTTTTCTATGCTCTCTAAGATAAGTCTTCATGGTCATATGCAGTGTTTATCCTTTCTCTGTGCATTTGGAAGATATGGAAATGTAAAATAGAGCTTCTAAGGTTCTTGATTTTGCACGATAAGGCGAGAAGATGTTATATTGGAAATCGGTTTCTGTGGGAACTCTTTTTAAGCAATGAAGTTGGATCTTCTGTTGTTTAGTCTCTAGATGCTTTTGAATTTTTTTAGTAGTTTTATTTATTTTTTTCTAATGTATTCCATTCATTTAAAAAGCTGGAAGAAGGAAAAATGAAAAAATGAAAACCCTTGGAGTAGTTTCACTCCATTATACTTTTACGACATTAAATTCTGCTTGGACTTAAAGGTACCTTGTTTTGCATTTTCTTTCACTTTTACCAATTTCCAAGTTCAGCTATATATTGGAAACCTTCAGAGTCTCCTATTTTGCCCACCACAACCCCTTGTTTCAGTTGTTAATTGCATGAGTTTAATGTTTTATGTTCTTCAGGATTGAGCATTCTGCTGTGAACCTCGCAGAATCTATTCAGCAAGGTGGTTTACCAGCAGCTGGTTCGGTTGCGCCATCCATATTAGAGGTTTGCATTTGTGATTTCTCGTATCGCCTTGCTTATCAATATTTCCAGCTTGCTTATTCCTCATCTTCATGCTACAGACTGGAAAGGCTTTTACGGCAAAAGGAATGCAAGTGCTTGAACTTGTGGGAAAGGAGACCATGGATCTACTGATTACAGAGACTGGTATTGAAGTTGAGAAGAGTTCAAAAGAAGCTGAACAACAAACTGAGGACAATCAGTTGTATGAGGAAGTGACATTTGATCGATGCTTCTATATATATGGAGGTCCAGAACAGTTGGAGGTCACCTTCTCATCTTTGAAGTTGAATTTTGATAGTTAAAATAATAGTTTCATTGGAATTGTTAAACTCATGCTGGCAGGAGCTGGAGGCATTGTCCAACCACTATGCCCTGTTATTCAACCGAAGAAAAGGAAAATTATCATTGGAGCAGAAATCTGCATTTGATGGAAAGCTAAAAGAGGTCCAGCAAATTTTCAGTTTGAGTACTGAAATGGATGGAACTGGTGTAGAGACAGACAAAGGAAAAAAAATAGAGACTGCGGCTGAGGGAAGTGATGACGAGATGAAGAATTTACACAACACAAGTGTTAGCAAGGCTGCTGATATGGCTGCAGGGTAAATTCGTTTAGAAATTTTGATATACTCAAATATCAAAATATCATAGCTGTGCCTGTAGTATGTGCTTCTCCGCACTGTTGTGTTAGTTGTCTTGCTTCAGCTTGCACTTATATTCGGTTTTTCATTTAGTTCTCATTATCTAATTTTTAAATCTATATAGCTGATATTATTGCATGTTGTAGTTAATGTTGCTTTATACAATCCTCTAGGTTTCTTGTTTAATCTTCACCATCTTTTTTTTTTAAAGTTTTACATTTTATACAAACACACAACCGGGATAAAATTATACCAGGTTTAGATCTAGCTGATTCTAAACCACCAAATGATTTTTTGTGGGACACATTTTTTGTTAAGCTCATTTTTGGAATATGTGATCATTATATGCCTATTACACTCGTCAAATATTAAGGTATTTGAAATTGTAGCTGTCCCGTTCATATAATACTCGGAATTGATCTTTTTATTTAAAAATAAATTTGAGCCTATTATGGACCAACATCACATTGATTTGATATTTGATGTGGATGCCACACATAGGTGGAACGTGTAGTCAAATGGTGGGGTTGGGGAAAGGTGAATACTACAGAAGTCATATAGGACGCAAGAATGGCTAGTTCTACACTGATAGTTATCCAATACTGTGTGTTATACAAGTGAACTGCAGTGCATGAGGTTTTCTGTCCAGTAATATTTGTGATACCAGCTGGCTTGATGTCAATGAAAATCACCATGATCTCCTGACCTTTTACACTCTCCTGCAATTGTTACATTCCTAATATTTTGCAGGTTCACAAGTGCATTAGCTGGATTAGCTGTTAATGATATGATCCAAAGGACTGCTGGCAGACTAGAGTCTCTTCACTCAGAGGGGGTTCATGTATGGAGTTATTAGGGATGTTATTAGAAACATCTGTACCAGATTTTTCATTGTCTACCTCACTTTTAAGTTTTATTGTGGGAATTAAAAAATTGAAATAATTGATTTTTCAGAGACTCTCAGAAATGTGCTGTTTTGCGGTGTCTCAACTGTTGATGCTTGGTAAATCCATCATTTCTAATGCTAGCAAGGTTCAGGATGAAGATGCTGATGAGAATGTTGTGAATATTGACTGGCCTGAGGATTCTATTGAAAGAGCTAAGATAATCAGAGCAAAGGCACAGTCAATGACAGGATATGTGGAAGCTGTTTCCAACAGCTTTATTACAGGTTTGATGTCTAGCACGCCATCTTTGTAGTTGTAACTTTTTTATATGTTCATATTGAGTGAAGCCTTTTTTTTCTGATATAATTTTTGATTGAAATAGAAAAAAAATCACCTTGATCATTAAAGTCATAACTTCTTGTTTCATACTAAAGGAAGTGGCAGAGTTTACGCATTCAAAACTTCTTTTCTCAATATAACGAGAAGTGATTTAAAAAAGCCTAACAAATTCTGTGTAGAAGTACAATATCTTCCAGGCAGAATCAGTTTCTACTAAACAAAAAGTTTTGTGATTGAAAGACTTCACTACTCCAAATAGCAAATAATGCAAGACCAAGAAATTTTGGCTCTAAATAATAAATTTTGGATGTCAAATATTAGAATACGATTAACTTGTGATTCTAGTTTATTATTGTTAAATCACCACTTGTCCTAAAATCTTAAGCTGATAGGAAGAGATGATTTAATCATTTAATTTCTATTTTAACACTCCCCTTATATGTGGGCTCAAACAACTCCTTAATTGGTGAGACTCAACACGTAGAATATTTTAATTGAAATGGAATGTGAATGACGGAGTCAAGGTTCGAACTTAGGACCTTTGACTCTGATACTGTGTTAAATCACTACTTGTTCTAAAAGTTTAAGTTGTTAGGAAGAAATGAATTTAATAATTTAATTTATATTCTAACAATTATAACATAATAAAAAATCTGATGAAAATGATTTTATGTACTTTCACACAAAGATTTGTTGTGTTAATAATTAAACCATGGACTCAAATGTTAAAGAGTGGAGGCTTGTCTTGGGGCTAGGGCTGACAATTTTTTATATGACCTGGGAACCCAACACAAAATTAGCGGGTTAAGGTTTAGTGTAAAAAAATCGTGTCAAACTGGGTTGACCCGAGTAATAAACGGGTCAATGTTGGGTCAACCTACTTAACCCGTATAAATTTAAATTATATTTCAACTCCGTTTACTTCCCATTCTATTGATAATTAATGTTGGGTCAAGAAATGCTACAATATTTCCAAACAAAAGTCTCTTATGAGGTGTATATGTAGTTCAATATAGTTGAGTTTCTTTCCTTTGATCTTCATTTTTGTCATTGCCATGTAGGTTTGGTTGGTGAAGGTACAATAAGATATAGACACATAGTGATGATTGTACTTGTTAAGTAGTTGGGTTTAGGCCACTCTATGAGTCAGTGAGTGTTATCAGCGCGTGAGGGCACACTCCGGTGTATTTTGTTAAGGATTGCGTGGCTCAATTGTTTTTTGATTTAGTGATGGGTTATTTTTATGTCGAAGGAAAAGCATTTGAAATTTTATTTGAGATTGGGAACAATGGCATTCGTCTTGTTGAGAGGAGTAGTGGTGTCTACCGAGTGGTGCGTTTGGGCAAGCGGTCGGTGGGTGTGGCTGGCAAAGATGGTGGAAGAGCTGATTAGAGATCATCACCGGGGTTTCTATAGGACTTTTAGAATGGGTAAAACAGTTGTAGCGACCCAGGGAAAGTGCTAGCTACATTTACGCTATTACCCCAAAATGACTAATTTGTTTGAAACTTTTCTAGAATCAATTATATAGCTTAGTTTTACCTAGTAAGTAAACACTAAGTAAGTGAAACTTATAAGTGTCCTTATAAACCACTACTCTCTATGCTAGCTACTCATCTTCCCAATATGGGATCGAAGTATTACAATCTTCTCCATTTAAATTCCTTACGTCCTTGTCAGAGCCATGTCATGTAGTGCTCCAGTACCACATGGTTTTACAACTTGGCTCTGATACCATTTGTAACGACCCAGATAAAGTGTTAGCCATATCTGCGCTATCACCCTCAAATGACTAGTCAATTTGGAGTTTATATAAATAATTTATAAAGCCTAATTTCACATAGTAAGTAAGCAATATCAGACTTGGCATTCATTAGTGTCTTTATAAACTACCCACTTTGTGGGCTACTTATCTTCTCAATATAAGACTGGTGTGTTACATCAGTACACGTTGCACAATGGTGAGTGAATAGCCATGTGAGATTCCTAGAGGTCTTGAAGTATTGTGTAGGAGAGCGGTGGAGCTTCATCATCATTCCGAAGGCTGAGAAAGGAGTGGTGGGTGAGTTGTGGTGCTTAGATGAGGAAGTTGGCTCATTATTTTAAGGAGGAGGATGTTATCGGCATTCGGCAATAGTTATAGCAAGAGACATGAGGATTATCTTTTGATGCCGAGAACGAAGGAGAAAGGAAGACGGTCGTTTGCAAAGGTTCTGGTAGGGAAGGGGCAACCCTAAGAAACAACATCGACGAGCAACGGTATGATTGGTATTTTGGGAGCTCAAAAGGAAAGTGTATTGGATGACCTTGGTAGGAATAAAGAGCAGATGTTACCCGGAATTTCTGGAGGGAAGCATGGCAGGACAACTTGATTTTCCCATCTTTGGACATGGAGGATTGCATAACGGTTTGGTTTGTAAAGGAGTTATTACTTTCCTTAAGAAGGAAGTGGAGAGATATATAGAGAGATTAGAAGTGGGTCAATGTTATGGGTTTGGGTTTGTTGATTCGGTGGGTAAGCCCACAGAATGTGAAAAGGAGTTGGTGTTTGGGAATAAAAAATTGGGCTTAAAAGATATGGGTCGAAAGGTTGTTTGGGTTTATGGGGCAAATAGGACTTATAAGCTCAAAGGGGTAGAAGGGTCGAAGTCCATAGGAGAAGAGGAACACCCAATGTTTTCCAGTAAAGCCGAGGTGACGGTAAGCTCTAAAGACAGGTCACAGTCAATGATACAAGAAGAGGTTGATCCGTTATGTGGGGCAGTGTATCAGAGGCGACTTCAACCAATAGTCAAGGCGAAATGGAAAGTGAAACAAGGAGAAGGGGCAGGGTCGAGCAAGGACAGTAAGAAAGACATTTCTTTTGTAGCTTCTAGGTAAGTAGTTGCAAGTGGTGAAGTAGCAGAAGAAGGGCGATCAACAACAACTTAGAAGTAAACGAAAATAGTTCTGGAACATCTGGGTCTTGCACAGATAAGACCGAAGGGTTTTTTGGTATTGGAAGGGAAGCAATTGATGCGGAAATTCCGGTAAGCTCGGAAATTGTTCAGAAGATATTGAAAGAAATAGTTTCAATGTTTGGGTGTTGCCATACAAGAATGAAGAATTGTTTGGTATCGGTGGGGAGGGATGTGATGTTGAAATTATGGTAAGCTCGGTAGTTACCAAAAAGAGATCGAAAGGTACAGTGATAATGTCTGGGTGTTGCACAGACAAGAACGGAGTTCTGTTTGAGGTGGGTGGGGAAGGTGTTCAACAACGGGAGAGTGGTTTGGTGATACCAGGGAGCAGCTTGGGTGGCAGTTTGAGATATATCACTGAAATGAATGGTTTAAGGGTGAATGGGCTGTTGGAAGTGGGAATGTTCTTGGAGAGTGTTTTGGGCAATCTAAATTTGTATCAGGTAGTAGGTGGACTGGTTTTCTATGGCTTTTTTTTCCAGGAGTATTGGGAGGTGTTAAAATAGGACTACTACTGTGTGGAAGATGGTGCCTTCCTGTCTCTTGTGGTGTCTTTGGAGGAAAAGAAATGACAGAAGCTTTGAGGACCGTGAGAGATCGCCTGTGGAGTTTGAGTCTTTTTTTTTTTTTCTTTACTTTGTTTACTTGGACAGCTGTGTTTGAAGCTCCTTGGAAACTTAGTTTTTATAATTTTCTTGTTCTTTTCTCTCCTCCTTCTTAAGTGTTTTCTCCTGTATACTTCATATGTACTTGAGTAGCGCTTTTGCTTTTAATGATAATTCGATTACTTATCAAGAAAAAAAAAACATTATAATAGTTTTCAAGGAGTTTCATAGCCAAGAGAAGTTTGAGAAGAGTTTCAATGCTACTTTTGTGTCTTTTATCCCTAAGAAAGCTGGGGTGGTGGAAATCAAGGATTTTTGTCTTATTAGTATAGTGGGTGGTGTGTAAAAAATTATTTATAAGGTCTTGGCTAATAGGTTGTAATCGGTAATGGGAAAGATTATCTCAAGTTTTCAAAATGTGTTTATTAGAGGTAGACAAAATTCTTTCTTGGTGGCGAATGAATGTCTGAATTGTCGAATTCTTTCTGGGGAACGGGGAGTATTGTGTAAGTTGGATTTGGAGAAGGCATATGATCATGCTAATTGGGAGTTTCTAAACTTGTTGAAGGGATGTGGATTTGGGGGGAGATGACAAGTTTTTTTTGATAAGTAAATTTATTAAAAGCGTAAGGCGCCTCAAAGTACACAGACAGTATACACAAGAGGCACAAACGCCAAACCCTCAAACCCAAAGCCCAAACCCTATAAGCTGGAATTGTGTAAGTTGGATTTGGAGAAGGCATATGATCATGCTAATTGGGAGTTTCTAAACTTGTTGAAGGGATGTGGATTTGGGGGGAGATGACAAGTTTTTTTTGATAAGTAAATTTATTAAAAGCGTAAGGCGCCTCAAAGTACACAGACAGTATACACAAGAGGCACAAACGCCAAACCCTCAAACCCAAAGCCCAAACCCTATAAGCTGGAAAAGGGGATGTTTGGTATTTTAGAATACCTTGTTATGTTTCTCTTCTACTTTCTACCAACCTTCGAACCCTTGACCTGGTCAGGGTAACTAATGCTACCAACCTTCCTTGGACAAGTTTGGATAGAACATTGCATAACTACAATGTGGTTTTTACATTCTCATTAATGGATCTTTATTTGGTTCTTTAGTAGCTCACGTGGATTAAGATGGGGGGATCCGTTGTCTCCTTTATTATTTGTGGTTGTTATGGAGGCATTAAGTAGGATGATGTAGGCTATTGTGGACAGTGGACTCTTATATGGATTTTCAGTGGGATCGAGGAAATCAAGAGGAGATGATAGTGTTGCATTTATTGTTTATAGACGATACTTTGATTTTTTGTGAGGCTAATGTTGAACAACTTTGTAACCTATCGTGTCTATTCTTATGTTTTGAAGTGGTGTCGGGGTTGGGTTGAAGATAAATTTGTCCAAGTCAGAGATAGTTCATATAGGCGATGTGGGTGATGTAGAGGGTTTGGCTAGTATTCTTGGGTGTAGAGTGGCTTCGTTGTGAATGAAGTATTTGGGTCTTCTTTTGGGAGTTTCTACCATTTGGAATGGCATTATTGAGAACATAGAGCGTCGGTTGACGGGTTGAAAGAGGCTTTATCTATCTAAGGGAGTTAGGTTGACTTAATAAAAAACACTCTTTCTAATTTACTGACATAATATTTGTTCCTATTTCTCTTTTTTTTTTGGGGGGGGGGGGGTGAGGGAAGATTGGCGATGAGTTTAAGTTTCATTTAGTGAAGTGGTCGAAAATATGTACTCTTATAATTTCGAGGGGTTTGAGGGTGAAAATTTGATTTTGTTTAGTCGAGCCTTTTTAGGTAAGTGGTTGTGGTGATATGCTACGGAGAAGGAGGCTCTGTGGAGATCTGCAGAGGACACTAAATATGATAGCTTGAGGGGTAGGTTTGTGTTTTAAAGAGGTTGCAGGGCCCTATGTTGTGGGAGTGTGGAAATGTATAAGTAGGGGGTGAGAATGCTTTTTAAAATTTGTTAGGTATGAGGTGGGAGATGGATCTACGATATGGTTTTGGCATGATTGATGGTGTAAGGAGCAACCTTTGAAGTTTTCTTATTTGGAATTATTCAGTATTGCACGTTGCGACTTAGATTTTATACGATTCAACTGAGATACCTATAAACTTCAAGTGAAATTATGCGATCAACACTTTTGACCCTAGAAAATAGTTTCTGGTTGACTCTTTTTCATCGTCTTACGTCAGGCTTATAACATTGGGTGGAATTTCCAATGCAATACCACACATTCAGCAAGATACTTATATTCAGTAGTCTTTCATGCTTTTGATATTATTTGACATTTGAATTTGAATGCATTGTTCAGGCATATCTGATGTAGCTGAAGCTTATTTAGCAGCCATAAAGGGCGCCAGTGCGGAATCACATGAAGTTCTTCCACAAACTTCAGTCCAGGAAAAAGCCAGTGCCTTATCTGAACATCTTCATGCAGATCAGACAACAGCTTTGTGCAAAATCCAGGATGGCCTCCAATACTTGTCTTATGTAGTCCTTTCAACCTCTATGCCTTCTGCTTGAAAACGTGCCTTTATTGTTTCAATTTGTTCTATTGTAAATAGTTGCAGTTTAGAGTGGGTTTGGCCCCCTGATCTCATTTAAATGTTTATGCTACAACATTGATATTGAAGTTATTCAAGAATAGAAGATATATTTTCTCTGTATCTCCCCTAGTCTTCAGCTTGTTTGCGACTCCAATTGTTCAACATTTTCTTTTCAATTGCGAACTAGTAACAAATGAAAAATGTAAGAGGAACAATGAGGAGAACATTTTTTTTTTTTCAATTTATTAAGCATGGATTTGAGAGCTTGCAGATGCACTCACGCAGTAGAAGTTTAAGCAGTATTCTTACATAAAGAATGTTAATGAGGTGGGCTTTGCAGTTGGCCTGGCTTGTGGGCTTGTGAACCCAATTTCCGATCTAGTCCACTTGTAGTTATGATCGACAATTTTTGACACGATTAACATGAATTTAGCACAAAATTAATGAATTATAGTTGAAATATTTAACTCGTTTAATTAAATAAATCGGTTAGAGTTGACTTCCAATGTTAGTGAATAAGTAATTTGCCTCGGTATTAGGTGTTACTCCAGAGTTTTGAGTCTAATACTCTTGCCATCTTAAGTTTTAAGAGTGTAGAAATAAGAGGCTACCATTACATAAATCCCACTAATTAACAAATGCCACAAGCCACAAGAAACGAAAAAAAGAAAAAGAAAAAAAAGAAGTGTTAAAATGATATATTTTTTAAGAAAGTCGTTGATAAGTTACACAAGCTAAGGTAAATTAGTGATTTTAAAAAAATATATATTAAAATTAAAATAATTAACAGAAAAATGAAAATGATAGTTGATACCTATTGATTTTCTTTTGGTTATCTTAGCACCTATTGATGGAAGAATTTTTTTTTCCCCCCTAATTGTCTTTGATGTAATTCTAGTTACATTTTTAGCAATACCAAATGATATGAACATAGTTTAATATTATTACTTTCACAAATCATATTAAAATATGAGGTACGATGCATGATAAAATATAAAAAGAGATTTCATAAATATAGAAAGATGAGAGAGAAGACAAATATGTCTTAACACCAAACTACAGAATATGAGTAACTATTATATTTCACCTTCTTTTATTCCTGGTAATGATTATTCGAGACGGCAAAAACCCTTGCCACTCGAGAGAGAAAAATAAAAAAAAGTGTCGGCCGGGGGAGAAGGGATCTCTTCCCTTTTTCCTCCTCTCCCTCGTCTTCTTCACATGCTGGGGCTGTGACTTCCTGCTGCCTTCCACTGCCTCTTCGACTGTCGGCGCTGTTGTGTTTCGGGGTTTTTTGCTGCTTTTTAATTTTTTGATTTTTTTTTCTTATTGTCCTGGCCCTCGGGTTGAGAATGGTTTTGTTTCCTAACCTCTAAAGTCGAGGGGAAGTAGATCGGTGTGGGAGGTTATCTCTCACGATTGAATAAATAAAATTTGTTTGATTTTGGGCTACTTATGTCTTAGATTTAGTTTGCTCAAAGCAGATTTACTTTTTAACCAATGTTCTACATGGGTGAGCGGAAGATGATATTATAACTTATAGTTAAAATTCATGATTTATAAGAACTTTTTAGTCATTACTTGTTATTACTAGATTATAAAATATTCACACTACAAAAAAAAAAAAAAGCAGTGATTATTCGTTTTTCTAATAGAATAACTATTATGCATACCAATCATGGCCTTAAACTATATGGACCTAATATTAGGAAAACTCTCGTAAAAGATTTTCATTTGTTTGTTCTAAATCAAAGCGGGGGGTGTAGATTATTGCAATCAGCTATCAAAGGAAAGACAAACGGCTAAAGAAATTAATTAAACATCATATTTGATAGCAAAATTAACTATCCAAGGGAAGACACTAGATAGCCTAGCTGTCAATTAATGATGAGTCACCGAAGGCAGATGATTAAGGAAGCAAATCAGATTTTGCTCAAGATGGAAATTAAATCACCGTCAGCGAATTAGACCAATAAGGAACCAAAATGAATTTTGTCTCAATCTGGAAAATCACCGCCAATCCCAATTATAATCATGGGATATGTCGGATTACACTCATTAATGTATTGTGCGCTATTTTCTGCTGTTGTAATCTGAACAAGGGGCAGTGAATTAATAACAAACATATTCCTTCGCATTATTGCTCTTACATAAGTAAGCCAGAGAGAGAGAGAGAAGATTGACATAAGCTCTATCTACACACCACCACCATGAACCCCATGGCTGAGCCTAAGAAACTACACATAGTCATGTTCCCAAGGCTACATGGCTAGCCTTTGGTCACATGATCCCATTTTTAGAGCTCGGCAAACTCATAGCCCAAAAGGGTCACTGTATTTCGTTCATATCAACCCCTAGAAACATTGAACGCCTCCCAAATATCCCAGCAGATTTAGCACCTTCGATAACTTTCGTGAAGCTGCCCTTACCCCGCGTAGAGAACCTGCCAGAAAACGCAGAAGCCACCATAGACGTACCGCACCACATAATCCCATACCTTAAGATAGCCCACGATGGTCTCCAAGAACCTTTGCCTCATTTTTTAGAAACTTCAGCTCCTGACTGGATTATTCACGACTTTGCCCCTCACTGGTTACCACCAATCGCTACCAAGCTAGGCATCTCACGGGTTTTTTTCAGTATTTTCAACGCATTCACATGGTGTTTCCTTAAATCGGACGAGCACAGGACGGACCCGAGCACTTCACTGCCCCTCCCAAATGGGTCCCCTTTTCAACCAACATAGCATTGCGGTTATTTGAGGCGAAGAAAATATTTGATAGCTTTGAAGACAATGCTTCCGGCGTTTCAGACTCGTTTCGTCACGAGAGGGTGATCTCAGGCACCGAGGCCGTGGCGTTTAAAACGTGCATGGAGATTGAAGGTGAGTGGTTGAAGCTGCTTGGAGAGGTTCATGATATACCTCATATAATTCCAGTGGGCTTATTGCCACCCTCGCCGCCAGACGACACCAAAGATATCACTTGGGATACGATTATTGTTGGGTGGTTAGACAAGCAAGAGAATGGATCAGTGGTTTATGTAGCACTCGGAAGTGAAATTCAACCAAGTCAACAGGATTTCACAGAGCTGGCTCTTGGACTTGAGCAATCGGGGTTGCCCTTCTTTTGGGCTCTAAGAAAGCCAAGTGGCGTTGAGCTACCTGAAGGATTTGAGGAGCGAACCAAAGGTCGTGGGCTTGTTTGGAAGGGTTGGTCGCCTCAGTTAAGGATATTATCTCACCACTCGGTTGGGGGTTTCTTGACTCATAGTGGTTGGAGTTCGGTGACGGAGGCATTTATATTTGGACGTCCACTTATTCTGTTGCCCTTCTTGACAGACCAAGGATTGATAGCTAGGTTTTTGGAAGAGAAGCAGGCAGGAGTTGAGGTACCCAGAAATGAGTTAGACGGCTCCTTTACCAGTGCCTCGGTGGCCCAAACACTCAGGTTGGTGATCAAGGATGAGGAGGGGAAGATTTATCGGGGCAAAGCTAAGGAAATGACCACCATATTCGTAGACAAGGACCTCCACTACAAATACATTGACAAATTTGTTGAGTTTCTTGAGAACCACGAGGGAAAAAAAGATTAAGCAAAGAGAAGTACTACACGTATACTTCCAAATTTTCACTCTAGATAGTCAAAATTATTATTGGATGAAATATATACTTTTATTTGTTATTAATTTTATCCAATGAAGAGTAAGCACTTGGGAGTAATGTCAAAACAAAATGTCCTTGACAAAAGTTACTCTCCCAAAAATAAAAAATAAAATTGTTATGTAATAAGGCAGTAATTTAAGATGGATGCACAATGATTTCTATAATTTCTCTTCTCACATTATGGACTTTCAAAAAAAAAAGGAAAAAAGAAGAACCAAAATTGCATTGTCTTTTCGTGGATAGAATCAATATAACTTGTACATAGAATAGAGTTCCGCCTGTTTGGTTCACTATTCAATGCGGGGAAGGGAAAAGGGGAGTTGCAAGTTAAAATTTAATTGATACAAATCATCATAAATAAGAGTTGTTACATGTAACCCGGACGGATGAGATTCTCTTCATTTCAAGTAAAATGGAAACGAGTTATTTTATGGTTAAAAATTTTATTTTGATACATATAACGGTTTATATATTCAATATGTGACAATATATATACGGTGATGATTAGATTTGTAAAATCAAATCTTGACCATGAAATAATTTCTCCTTATTTCCAATTCCAACCTGAACATACAGGATTCGAAAAGCTTGTCATATTATAATATGGCCGGTGACAGAATCACGAATATTGGAGAATAGATCGTAGAGGGAGTACTGCCGAAGATTTCCCACCTCATACCATGAATTAAGTGCATCAAGATTCTTATCTGTACCAGAAAATGTCAATTGAATGCTTAAATTGCAATCTTTTGACCCACCATTGCTGATGCAATTAGAGGTTGGTACTGCACAGTTCTGATTGTTGAGGCAAATAGAGTCCGGGGAGCAAGCATTACACCCAAAGTTCTTCCAGTACAGATTTTGAAGAGTACCCTTCTGGAATTCAAGGACCTGTATGAAAAATTTAAACACAACAATTCAATTCTAGATTTACCATTGATATATTTTGTAATGGAGATTGATGACTAGCTACCATTGATATTTTGTTTACCAGAGTGAAACTAGTTATGACGTTAGTTGTGTCAGCAACCAATATTGGGAGAGATCTTGCTGCATACTTCTGTCCAGCAAATGCTACCATATACCCACGAGACTGATCCTGGTAAAATTCATGAAATCACATGCGGTATCAAATTGTTAGCTTAATTTTGTGATGTGTATGCATGCCAGTGAGATATATATATATATAGTTGTGATCGATGCAGAAACTTTTCTCTTTTAACTATATTTTCTCAATTATTTGAGGGGTGTAACAAAAAATGGCCACAAGACAAAACAAAAGTCTCGAATTCAAGTTGAACTACATAAACTTACCGGATTGAAGGTGCTGCTATTAATGGTGAGGAAAGAGATCTGGTCGACCTTGGGCCTAAACAGAGCAAGTTGAGCATTTTTACTCGAGAGGGAGAGACGCTGATCGCAGGGAGAAAGTTGAGTCTGATTGAAAAAGAAGGATTCCATGGTTGAAAATGCAAGACCAAAGGTAAACCCATCCAATTTTTGAACTTGTGCATCAGAACAGGGGCTGAAAACCTCGTTTTTATCAGCTCCATCTGCAACAAACATCATCACTGCAATTACCACCATCTGCGTTTCCATGCTTATTGACCTCCTGAACCTCATGACCTTCACCTATCTTCACCGATGAAACCAAATGAACGACTTTTCAGGTGATGAAAACAAGGCAAAATGGAGAAAGACGTGAACCCAGAATCATTAGATTTTGCACCAACAGGCAACATCAGCTAATTGATTTATTAATTAAAAATGATCCCAATAGGTCAACATAATTATTGATATAAAATACAATTAAAACATATATTCCAATGGGATACAAAAAAAAAAACAAACAAACAAACAATATATAGCATTGTTAGTATGAATTCAAAGCAAGCTACAAAACACACAGAAGAATCCAAATTACAGAATTGCAATTCAAGTATAAACCGAAAATTGAAAATATATACACAAGACAAGATAATTGAATCAACCTTCCTTCAACGCTCAAAAAGCTTTCTTGTGACCAGCTTCTATGTGAATTTGACCGATAATTCAGGGATTAAAAGCAAACAATTAAGAAAGAAATTTTCGAAATCCCAGACGAAATATTGATGTTTTCCAATCTCTTTAGTAATATTTAAGGTTAATATAAAATATTCGGCCGGTCTTGTTATTGTGTCCCTAGGAATTATTCAAGGGAACTTAACTATCCCAAGACGCGCGAAACGGTTGTATCGGCAGGCCAGTTGGATCTTGTCCAACGAATCGCTACGGAAATTGGTGTTTCGTAAAGGACACGATTTTAATTTTTAAATTTTATTATAATCGTGTCCTCTATCAGGACAAATATAAATCGAAAATGTGACAACCCATAAAAAAAAAAGTTGGTCCCATATTAGCCGAGTGAATTGTTCATGGATTATAAAAATGCTCATAAATGTTAAATCAAAATTGAAATACAGAGGTTGTGAGGCCCACTTGCCCTTAATAGATGAGCTTGCACCTTAGGCTACTCGGGCAGGTAGGCCAATAACTCTTTTTTATACTGTCCCAAATTTCATATATTAAGCTTTATATAATTTAAGAAATTTTAATTGTAATTTGACTAATTTTTTTAAATTAATAGAATAAATGTAGCTATGTGTTTTCGCTCAAGCATTACACAACAACAACACCTACCATATTTTCACGAGCAGTAGAATTACAGCCATTGTTCAATATTCTACTGGGCACTAAGAGATTTGACCATAAATATGAAATATCTCACCAATCAGGAAAAAAAAAAAAACTATTGTTATGTGAATGGGTAGACTATGAGATAATTTTTATGTTTTTGATCTTCAATTTTTGTTGCTCGGCATATACTATAATAATTGAAGTTGCATTGCGAGCGACTCTTTTTCAAAAGGGGAGGCCTATTAGTGTTGATGGCAAGTCAAATGATGCCAACAAATAAACATGGGGAAATAAGAAAAATCTCAAGCAAAAAACGGTTTTCTTTCAGCAAATCCTACTCAAAATTGTACCGATTATTCATCTCCCCCCCCCAAAAAAAAAAACGAGGAAACTAGAGAAAATGATGGATGATGAATCGGAAGAGCTCGAGAGATAAGGGCGGTGAGTGAGTACCATTCAGCTACTTTGTCTGACCGAAGAGGTTATATACCACATCATGGATGAATGCTCACCCGCGGGAATCTGGACAAGGTTGGAGAGTTGGTTTATATTAAAGTCATTTAAGAACAAGTTTTATCTTAAGCATAAACTATACGTACGAGCTTAAGATGATAATAAAAAAAAAAAAACAAAAAAACAAAAAAACTGTACGTGCTTAATTAAGATGGCGGAAGATACCGATCTAACTCAAAACATCAATACGTTTAATAAAATTATCAGTGATCTGTGTAGAATTGATGTGAAGATCGATGAAGAAGATAAAGCAATAATGCTTCTAACTTCCCTTACAGCTTCGTACGAACATATGGTAACAACCCTGCTTTGGAAGAGGGAAACTCTGCCGGAGCTCTATAATTCTTTAAAGCCGTGAAAGGCCTGTAGATGATGGCATGCTTCATTTGGGATCATGACTGTGATCTTCAATTCCTTAATTGCAACTCTAGGCTTGTGCTATTTCTGTTTGGCCATGCAGGTCTTGTAGATGATGCTTCATTTATTATTATTATTTATACAACCAAACGAGAGGGAGAGGTGGAAGGGAGAATCGAACCAAGTAACCTCCGCTTCATAAGATGTAGTCTCCAACTGATTGAACTAATCCATTGGGATCATATGATGCTTCATTTAGACATGAATAATTATGCCATTGCAGTTGGATTGAATATATTCTTGTTCGAGCATTAATTGCTTTGGAATTGAGGTCGTGTTCTACTCAAACTCCATCACCAACCGATAATGATAAAGTTCATGAAGATCAACGTGGAAATGTTGAGAGGCAAACTCAAAATTTTTTTGTGCAATGCAGATGGAATTCGAGGCCGCTTCAAAACTTCCTGATTCAGCTGGGTCCTAACTCTTATCATGGGCTTTAGATGTTTTCATTTACTGGAGATGTAGATAGCACATAAATCAACAGGACTCCCTATCTACCCATATGCCGTTTATGACCAACAATTTACTGGCTCGTCGTACAAATTGATACATGCTGAAGTTGAAACCACATGATCAATTCAGAGTAGAGATACTCTTAGGTTTCTGAGTCTTCTAAAAGGCCTTACGTAGATTAAGGAAAAATAAGGCCAATCCATGAATACTGATATCTGATCATGCTAAAAAAGTGCTTGTTCAAGAGAGAACACAGTTCTAATTCAACTTCCACCGAAAAAACTGAGAATCATGGAGCTACTAAGATAAAGCCTGGACGCAACACCTGATTGATTAGACTCTTTTACAGGTTAACCCAATTTTCAGTCACCGGAAGACATGGACTCGGATTTCCTTTTCTGCCAAAAGCTCAAATATGCAGATATCACCAATCTTGAGCTTGTTATCATCTACAAAGGCTCCCCATCCTAGAGAAAGCATATGAGTCTTCACTTTGCGCACATATTTCACTTCCCACGATTGATCTTCTGAATTCCGCAGGACAATCTTTGTCGTGCATCGAGGAAGGTGATACCTAGCAAAGAGAGTTGGGACTGGCTGCATAAAATAATATCATTTTTGTAAATTAGCTTATGCAATAAAATATCGATAGCGGGGAGAAAGATACGGTGGTTGAAGCCCAAAATAGCAAACACTGACTAAAAGCAAAGTTTTACACCCAAAAAACAAAGTCAGTTTTTCTTTTCTATTATTCATTACATTCTATGCATCAACAAAGTAATGATTGATACTTCTCGGATAAGTTGAATCAAGAATATACGCTACTTAACTAATGGCTTACAACAATAATGCTAAGTAAGAAGCGGATGTTGGCAACATGATGATTGTTGGCAGGCTAAGATAAATGCATCTCTCGAAGTTCTACATGACTGGCACATCCTAATGAAACTAGCTGAGATTATTGTCTGATCATTTAAAAACTTCCAATAAGTTCTGAAACCAATAGAACTGTCATTTCCATTGGGTGCTTGTAACTTACCAAAGGGAAAAAGAAGAAGAAGAGAGAACTGCAATTTGGTAGCATCAAGCCAGTCCATGATTGAAATCCACAAGGCAGGCAAGTTTATCCAATTCAAAAATGAGAGATGAAGCTTCAACTTACTAGTGTTAGTCACGGGACAGTAGACTATACCAACATTTAAGTAAGGAAAAGGGGTTAAAAAGAAAGGAATACTTACAAGTACGAGCCCCTTCCTCACATTGTATTTTGCCATGCAGCTCTTGAAGTAAGGAAAATCAGAGGTAAAAGAATCGGCCATTTTCCAAACCTCAGATCTTTCTGTTTCAATTGTAAAATAAGTGAATTAGAAATATGGGGAGGTCATTGAGGATTTTTCACAAACTGTTTGTATGCGGTGTCTCCTACCCAGAGTAGAGAAGTTAAATTTCAACTCAATTCATTCCCTTTCACAACCCCATTAACCACAATCGTATTTCCACAACAAGAAGAACCCATCAGTGTTTGTGTCAAAGCAGTACTTGTGAATGCGTACCTGGAGTGTCTTTGCAAGGCTTAGACTCATGGAGGAGGTGTGAACGAAGAGAGGTTTTTCTTGGTCTATCACTAGAGGAGGCAGTTTCATGATTTGTCCTGATCATAGAACCATAAACTCTCTCACATCCATCTTTTCCAAAAATTAGTACATCGAAACAAACTTCTCCATTATACTTGAAAAGCAAGAACTCATTGTCCCCCAAGGAGTGATCTCTAAAGTACTGCTTCCAACCATCTTGCAGATATATGCCTTCTGCAGTCTTGCACAATTTAACACGCCACTCGTCACCAGGGGAACCCTTAAGAATTGCTTGATCAGGCAATTCTTTCGGTAAATGCTTCACAAACTTTGGTGGGATTCGCTGCGTGTTATGAAAGAAACAGAGGAAGATCAAATTTAAGCTTCTGTGAAACGAATAGTATAAGACATCAAAGCATGGGCAACATGGGTGTGAATTGCAAGAAAATAAGTGCACAACCTGACGAATTCCATTACATTTTTTATGATTTTTTTTTTTAAAAAAAAAATTCTAACAGATCTTATTTTTCCTGGGCTTTCTTTTTTAACAGAAATTGACAGCATATTTTATTTTTCTGCATAATAAACCTCAATTTCGAGTCAGATGATAAGAACCATTGCAGATTGCAATAAGATTAGATAACTAGATATCAAAGTACCATAGCTAGATTCCTCAATCAGACATGACTGTGAATTCCTTCAGCTGTAAAACAAACAGAACAACTTTCCAAAAAAAGAAAGAACAAACATAAAGGATTGATAGATCCAAGAGCAAAGGAATATAGAATCACCAGCTGCTCAGTGTTGTGGCCTTTAAAGATGAGCTTGAAGAAGCAGGGTCTATTGTCATGAAACCCACCCATGTCGTCATGAAACTCACCCATGATCTTCCAGGGTTTCAGCTTTGAAAACCTTCGCTTAAATCTTTTTGTTTGTTGAATGCAGCCCGTAAGAATGTAGGAATGAAAGGCAAACTAGGAACTGTGCAAGAGCGTCTGTGAGCAGTGAACCAACCTTTTGAACAAATTCATAATGCAATGAAAAATTAAATATAATGCGAAATAAAGAGAGAAATTGAATACAAGAATTTAGGGTCTGTTTTAGATATATATGTTCACAGTTAGGGAAGAGCTCAAAGACCTAAGTATTGTTCTTATTTCTTGATGATATTTTCAATACTAAAGGTTGAGAATTAGAATAGATAAATATAATACAAGTATGATAGGTGGAAATAATATTAAATTAGTTTTAAATACAATCAAATGTGATTACTGAAAGTAAGATATTACAATCAAATCTAAAATCAATTGCAATCAAAAATGTTTTTTTGGGGGTAATAACGTTCCAACAATGAAAACAGAAGAACAAGAAAACAAACAAAAACAAACAAAGTAAGGAGGTGAATCTTTTTCACTACAAATAGAGAAAGAGAGAGGAGGGGAAAATAGATTAGAATGTAGTCCGAGAGAATTCTAACCACAGCCCAATAAGTTACGTGGTGAACACAGAAATTAGCACTTTTATGAATCTTTTAAACCTCCCAAGAGGAGGAAACCAGAATAATTGAGATGGAGTCGCTGATCAAGTCGTCAATCTTTCAATCTTAAACAATAAAAAGACGTTGAAGAGCCATGACTACCATAAAAGAGTCACCCTCCAAGGTGAAGCTCTTAAGTTTAAGGGAGGCTGTCAGGGAAACAGCTAGTTAAGATGCTAGTGCTTCACCAAAATTTGAATACAATCGAATTTGATCATATACTCTAACACTTTTTGTCGGAGTGGCTCCCTCTTTTTTGGTTTTTGTTTATGTTTTTGTTTTTTTTGAAATGCACTCACTCCTATTTGAGTGAACACGCTACGCTTCTATAGCGTGTTCATGGTGGAACCACCCCTACCTTCTGGGTAGAGGGCCTCTACAAAATTTGAGAAATGCTACAAAAGTTGTAAAATTCTTCTAAATTTTAAGTATTTTTTTATTAAATGAACCCCTGCAAATTCATTTTTGTCCCCAAAATTTTGGTTTTTTAGTTTTGGGATAGTTACAAAATCAATCCATATAGTTGACATAAATTACAGATTGCTTCATGTGGTATAAAAATGAATTCAAAGGTTTTTGTGATAGGCCAAAAAAATAATTTAATTCCTGAAGTCAAATTTTATTAAAATATTTGACGGATTTCATTAGGTGTCATGTTAGCACCAATAACATAATAACACGTATCATTTTTAATAAAAAATGATAAACATGAACACATAGAATCCCCTTCAAGATGAATTATGTTGGTTGGTTGGGCAGGTGTAAGGTTATATTCGAGCTAAGTATTAACTGTTTAAGTTTAGCTCATTTAATTTTAATCCGAACATGAGTTGAGTTTGAGCTTATTACCAAGTTAGATATTATATTTAAGCTTAACTCATTTAATTTTATTTATAACATGAATAGAGCTTAAGCTTATCATTGAGTTAGATATTATGTTCAAGCTTAGGTCATTAATTTTTCGAATGAATTTGAATTTATTTACGAGCTGCTCAATTAAATTATTCATTTTTTATATAAGGTAAATATCATGATTATTTAACATTTTGTAAATATCTACTAATCATTAGTTAATTAATTATTATTAAAATTTTATCATTTGAGTTAATTAAATAAATTAACTTGAATTTTAAATAATTAAATCTCGAATTTATATAAATGTTTTATAATGTGTATGTAAATTCATTATGCACATATACAAACACGAACACACACATATATTAATACATACTCATAAAAAACATTCATATACACACGAATCTCTAAAACTAAATTTACAGCAACAAGAATTCAAGTTATATATATTATATTAGGAAGAGAATCATCTCTTACTTTTTGGATATTTTACAAAATTAAAATAATACTAAAATAATTTTATAAATAAAATTATACAAGTTTATACGAATTTATACGAGCCAAATTTATATGATTATAACTTGTTTAATATTTAAATATATTATTATATTCACAAACATTTTATTTATTATTCAGACCGATACCAAATTAAATTTAATCTAATCAAATTCACCACTAACTGAGCTCATCTTATGTCCTTAGGCGGGTGATAAGGAGAACTGCATGAACTCTCCCACTTCAGCTTCCACATGGTGTAATTTTGTGAGTATATGCAGCCAAAATATTGGTCCTATTACGAGAGTTGAGTATGAGCCTATGAGGTACTGGACTTTTACTGTTTCTACCTTACCCCCTACCCACCCTGATCCGACACGTATATAAAATATTGGTCCAATTATTGCTGGTTTTGAAAATAATAAAATAAAATAAAATATAAGAAAAAAGAAAAATCTTGTCCTTGAAGAATGGAATAAAGGCATAAAGGATCACCTACTACTGATTCTTCTCCTAGCGTTGGACTCGGTGTCCTAGATCTGATTTTAGTACTGAGTTAGCTTCACTCTTCCCGACCAAAAGAGTTGACTCGTAAGACCAACTCAACCCAAAAAACTTCTCCACCCAACTTGCTAAAAGTGAAAAAATTGCCAAATTCACAATTAAAAGTTACTGATGATGTTTTTGAGCTCAAGTAAAATAAATTACCTTTAAATCAGATCTAAAAAAATTTTCAAATTAAAAACAAAAGACACCCTCACATTTCCCTTAATTTTCTTATGTTTTGATAAAAACACCAAAATATTTTTGTGAAAAAGGCAAATAAATCCATATAGTTACTATTTTATTTTCATTTTATTCAAAATTCTGATATGTTTCGATGAAATCTATCTCTACTATTTTTAAAGTCAAAAGATTATTTCCATTAAAAAAAATAGAATTTTAACTATTTAATTTTTAATTAAAAATATATATATATATTTTTTAAAAAATGCCATAATTAATATGAGAATAAAGTAGAAGAGTTTTATGTTGTGTTTATCTGGAGGCGACTGGGTGAGTTGAAGGGCGAAGGGACTCAACTCGTTCAACTTTTTAGGTCAAGTTGGGGTTTTTTTAAAAGGTTTAAACGCAGTTTGACTGGGAGGCAGTGAAGGAGAGGTTGGGGAGGACTTTAGATCTGAAAGAAAGCCTTTTAGAGATACACTGGAAGGACAGGAAGCCCAGGTTCCTATCAGAAAGAATATCAACGCTCTCTTCTGTCTCACTCAATTTTCCGGCTTCCCAAACGGAGAAAAGAAGACCAGAATATTACCATTATGCCACGCCCTTATTTTCACAAGCTGATTCTCTCTTCCACAATCCAAGCCAAACAACTGGTACCCAAATCTCTCTCTCTTTCTAGGATTTTGGGTTGATTTTATTTTTAATTGTTACTTTTTTCAAGGAAAGGGATGGGTTTCTGTTTGGTTCCCGAGAAAATTTGAGTGAGAAAAAACGAAACGGGAGTTGGGGTTTTCTGGGATTCGGTTTCATAGTTTTTTTCTTCTTTGTTTTTGGTCCCCTTTGTGTTTTTCTTTTGAATGTGGACTTTCGCGTTTTTTCATGGCCTGTTATATAAGATTTTTTTTTTTTGGGGACTGAGGTTTTCATAACCCTTTTTTCAGGCCCTAGACCGCCCCCCAAATTAAAAGAAAAAAGAAAAAAAAAAAAACTTTTTTCCGTGCAAAAAAAAAAAAATTGCACATTCTTTTTTCCAGAAAACCCTTTTCTCTTTTGGGGGATTGAAACCTGAAACTACGTTTCGTTGGTGGGATTAGAGCAAAGAGAACGTGAGAAGTGAATTGGAATTCTCGAGATTCTGCTTTCATATGTCTCGTTTTATGAAAATTTGTTGACACCCTCGAATTTGTTTGGTTGTAGAGAAATGCTTGGTAAGTTGGTATAGTAGGAAAAAAAAAAGTTTTTTCTTGCTAATCTGATGTTTATTGTTGAGGAATGAGTATAATCAAACGTTGCTTATTGCCATACTTAAAAGGGTCGATAATGCTTATATCTTTGAGAACTTAAATGCTGAACTGATAAGATTTTTCGTTTATTTTGCTCCATATGTCTCTTGAGTAGAATTTTCCTTGTAAACGTGTTTCCTTGGGATATTCATATTAGGTGTAAAAGGTGAAAAATGCCTGAAATAATTGGATAGTAGATTTTGCTTTGTTGGAGGATATCCTTCGAGATGAAAGCCTAAATGAAAGGAGTCCTGAAAAATGTACTTTTCAGTGTCAAATTTTTAGGAAATATTTTCTGTGGAAACAAAATGGGTGTAGTGATTGAATAGTTAAATGTTTATTTTCCTTTTCATTTTTAACCAGTTTTAGCAACCAAACGGTGTGCAATGCTCCATTTATTACAATTCACCAAGAATAAACCTTTTTCAAATTTTATAAAAGCCACTTCTAACCCAATCCTCATTAAGTTTAGAAGTTTTTATCTTTAATTTATGACATGACACTCATCAAGCAGTGAGGAGTCAATGCATCTTTCAAGATTTAGTTTCAGGATTGGAGGTTAATTGATCTTGAAAAAATGTCATCTGAAAGCTACTAGCAAAACAAAATATGTTGTAGATTAGTGGGATGATGTCAATAATTTATTTCACTGTAATTGTTGGTGTACTGGGTATATGCAGAACTTTTGGACTTGAATCTCAATGTCCATGTTACAATTATATTTTGGTGTTTAATTTCAGTAGTCATGGGCAATTCTGAGTTATGCTTGAAACTTTGCTGTTCTCAAACCTTGTGAGGTTCATCACCTAGGCATTGGTGTCATTTAAGATGACATGGGTTCAGAAAATTGCCGTAGATCTTCTACAAAACTCAAGTTTTATGAATGCTTCTTATTGGATTAACTTTTTCATCATTTTCATATTCCTTGAGTTATTGCCATTTCTGGTTCTTGGGAAAGTAGATACTCTCGATATCTCTCGTTGTTGTTATGCCTGTGACACAATATTATACTTTGGATAATATTGCCGGATTGCTCCAGGATGATTCTATTTTTTCTTTAAAATGCTATCATTTTAAGGTTGAAGAATGAACTTTAGAGTTCTATTTATGTCCAAATTTTTAGTGATATTTATACTTGATTCAACTCAACTAAGCCTTAGTCTTAAATAATTGGGCTTGGGTACATGGATCCTTTTATGCCACTTGTTCCTATGTAGGGCCATATTCCTAATTACCTCCATAACAATCTTGTCTTTACTTCATTTACAAGTGTAAATAATTCATTTCATTGCAACAAACAAAGCCTAACTTGATTTGGTAAACGCAGAGGATACCAGAAAATTTTGTCAAGAAATTCAGGCAAGATCTTTCTGCTGTTGCTAAACTCTCTCTTCCCGACGGTCACATTTGGCAAGTAGGATTGAAGAAGGTTGAGAATGGTGTTTGGTTTCAAGATGGTTGGCAGGAATTTGTTGAACGTTACTCTATCCGCGTTGGGTACTTTCTAGTGTTCAGATATGAAGGGAATTCGGGTTTCTTTGTTTACATATATAATTTGACGAATTCTGAGATAAACTATCACTCCAATTCTCTGAGTAACGCTCAAAGGCTCAATTATGGCAATCAGTATAGTGTGTTTGAAGAAATGGAAGATGATGACTCTGCAGAATTCTTGGGTCCCTCACCTTCATGCCTCACTACTGGGCCTCTGAAAAACAAGCTTTTTGGTGAATGTGGAGATCAATTGACACCTAGTAAAAGTTACACTCCTCCCTCACTGCAGAATTTGTTCAATGGGTCTCAACTTAAGAACTCATTTAATTGGGCTGGTGAAGGTAACCTACATCCATTCAAGGGTGTTAATAAATCAGCAGGAGAAATTCAACCCTCTAGAGATATAGGTGTTCAGTTTAATGCAGTTGAGTTTAAAAAGTCTTTGGATGAAGTTAAATTGCGAAATCCAGGTCAAGAAATTCAAACAATTAAAAAAACCGTGAGAAAAAAGCGGAAACCTGATCCTAGTAAGCTATTTAAAATCATAATCTCTTTTCGTCCTGTGCTGTTTAAAGGATTTAATATTCTCATCAGTAATTCTATAATAATGCAGATGAGCAGGAGTCATCCATTCAACATGAAGAGGAAGTAGAAATGCGGTTTAGATTCTATGAAAGTGCTTCTGCAAGAAAAAGAACAGTGACAGCGGAGGAACGAGAAAGGGCTATTAATGCAGCCAAAGCATTTGAGCCGACTAATCCTTTCTGCAGGGTTGTCCTGCGACCATCATATTTGTATAGGGGTTGTATAATGGTGAGCCGTTGAAATTGATGTGATAAAACATAAATTCATGGTATTATATTAATGGTGTGCTCAATGTATAATGTACTTTTTTTGCTTGTGCAGTATCTGCCATCCTGTTTTGCTGAAAAGAATCTAAGTGGGGTTTCAGGATTCATCAAACTCCAGACTCCTGATGGGAGACAGTGGCCTGCCCGATGCCTTTACAGAGGAGGTAGAGCCAAATTAAGCCAGGGATGGTATGAATTTTCGTTGGAGAATAATATGGGGGAAGGAGATGTTTGTGTCTTTGAGCTGATGAAGATGAGGGATATTGTGCTAAAAGTTACGGTATTTCGTGTCGCTCAAGATACAGGACTGGTGGTGAACCAACCATTACAGCAAGTCAGCTCAACAAAACTAATTAGAAATTAGTAGCTGGTAAATTTTTGGATTTCTAAACTGTATCAAGTGACTTTTGTCTTCTGGGTGGCCTGTTACTGATCTTATTTCTTCATGTGGAGTTTAGTTGCCATCGACATCGAGTGTCCATAAACTTTCCAAGATGACTTGCTGGAAATTTTAGTTTTTTAGGAATTTGAACACAAATCTTATGCCTGACTAGGGTTGTAAATAGATTGTGCAATCTAGTTTTTATCGAACTGGACCAGAATTGTGCATCCTAGTCATTCCCTCCCCTCTTGAGATTTGGTGTTTTCAGCTTAAAGTTCTATTTTATTGCTCTAATTGCTGACTTTGTTGTGTGTATACGCGTAGTTGTGGTCATGTCATGTGGGATGGTCGTGTGATTTGAATTCATTTGCAGGAATTCATTGTTTGTCATTGTTGTGATCTCTAACACTCCATAAGTTTTCACTGTTTTGACTTTTGGTGTGAAGGAACTTTTCATGCTCTTAATGATTGGGATAAAATATTTATGTTATGCTCTCATCTTTCTAGTTCTCATTTTGAAGAAATGGGAGATGGGAGCTGTCAACGTCATCAAGTGTCTCATTCTTCATGCTTAGCTCCGTATATATGTTAAATGATGTATTTATTGAATAGCGAATTGGTATGTAGAAGGTACATCACAGAATTAATGTTTGTTTCAGTCTGATGCAGGTGTAAAATGTCTGTACATTTTAGAATGTCAAAATTTTAGGAAGGTTTGTAGTATAATACGGACATGAACAGCTTGTGAAAAACATGGAATTCAGAAACTCCATTTGTAATTTTGGGTTTTCAGAAGCTGTTCATTCCCCAATGGCTTAGACTATAAGATGACATCTAGGAATCCATGGATCTTGTCGTGACATAAGTTGATTGCTCTTATGAAGGTGCTTATTTCTAGTTAACCTGCTCTCAAAATTATTATAGGAACAATATTATTCATCTAAAAAAATAAATTATACGAACCATCAATTGTTGGAGCGGGATATGTTGTGGAGTTTTTAAAATTTTTTGTCTTTCTTTTTAAATATTCATCTTTCATAAATCATAGATATGAATGGAAGTGTGGTTGATGATCTTGGATGGCTTTATATCAGCGACTGGAACAGCCAACAGTGTCACAGCCTGTAAACCAAAGCCTTCTAGTCTCCCTATCGAGCTGCTTAAGAACTATGTTTGGTTGTTGAGAAAATCGTACAAAGTGCAAGGAATCCTCTCCAGATTTGTAATATGTCACCAAGAGGCTTTAAGAATAATCTTTACTTTTTAATTTACAAAGGGACAAAAACAATAGAAAATACAGCCGTGTTGTTTTCATGTATAATCTTTACTTTAGTAGTGATCTTCTTTTGCTTTTTCTATATGGCACTAAGTTATCTTTTTTCTCCCTTTTCGGCTTAAGCGGCCGTCGTTTTCTGTTCTTTCCCCCGTCGCTGGTTCTTTTTCTTTTTTTTGGCCCCCAAACTTTTCCTACTCTTCCCCGGCAATAATTTGCACAAGCACTCGGTTACGTTGAAAAGTGGTCTATAATAGATTTTGGGGCTTAAACTTTTGCAAGAAACAATCAAGTGGGCATACAACGAGTCATTCTTAGGATTCTCCAATAATTGAAATTTAGTAACTAATGCTATATTAATAGTGAATAAATGGCATGAAGCCTCCTCTATGACATCATGGGAACAAGTTTTTGAACAAGAAGAAGAAGAAAGAAGAATTATAACAAATTTACCTAAATAGATGCTTTTTCTATATGGGAGACGGAGGCAAAGTATCATCACTTCAACTATGACATTAAATACTGCCTTTGTTATAAAGAAATTAGATTGGGGTGCTAAAAAAGAAAAATCACTTTAGCTTGGAATTGGAAATGTTTGTTTAATTATCTTTCCCGAAGGAATGACCAAAAAAGGACGAAGGAAAAGGGCAATCGCCGTTGCCGGGGATCGAACCCGGGTCACCCGCGTGACAGGCGGGAATACTTACCACTATACTACAACGACATGGTTGTTCATACTTTTAATTGTTTTGTTCTATACTCAGAAAGAAACAGCAATTTAAGGCCACGATAACGGAAAACACTGTTTCGTAGCTATTTAAATTTTTTAGTTGGAAAATGCTCCCATTTCATTTTATTTTATTGAACGCTTTCATGCCTACTGGCTTTGACCATTTAATATGGATTGGAGATTAATTTTGTTCATGTTATAATCTTTAAGAGTTATGGATTTAATCAAAGCAGTATCCAATAGTCTTTAGACTTTTTAATTAATTGTTAGACCCTTAATAATTAGTATCAATACGTTACGATTTATAGACTGAATTAAAATGTCTTAGTATTATGTATGAACATAATAGTATTAAGTTATTGAATACTGTACCAAAAGTGAAAGGACTACTATTAGGATAATGTTAATATAGTTGCTCGCCGTGGATGTCGGATTTGAAAACACAGTGAAATGAATGTTACGATCTTAAAGGTGAAGAATTTAATCAAATCAGTATCCAATAACGCAAAGACTTTTATATCCATAATTAGGCCATTAACAGTGCAACTTTCTTTTAGTCATGGAATTATTACTCCGTAGTCCTCTAATATAAGAAAGTTCACAAAAGCCTTATATATCTGATTGGATGAAAAACCCTTTCTCATACGCCCCCCTTATAGAAGGGCCAGGAAAGGGCAAGCTCAAATTTGAACCAAAAAAGAAAAAAGAAAAAAGATGAGTTCAAAAAAGAGTGGTTTAGATAAAAGGCCCTATCTTTGATTCTTTATAAGCCAACCCAATTTCTTCCTACTTTTTCTTGGCCACCATAAATTTTCTCTCGTCTGCGTCGCTTGTCCACCAACCATCCTCTCCCCCATCTTATCCATTTTCTCCCATCCCTCCCCATACAAAGTCTCTTTTGCTGCCTTCACTCTATCTTTGTACTTCCACAACTCTTCACACACCACCACAAAAAAGGTAACCCATATTCCTCTATATCATTCTAAGCACTTCCTTAATATTATTTTCTGTTTTTCCCAATTGTTTGTGTAATTGTCTTACTTAACTTTCTCTTTTCAGATAATAATGGCTACGCTGTCTCCGGCCACAATTACTGCAACGGCCACAACCACCATTGCCAACTCTAGGAGGAGGAGGAACAATGTGCATTACATAACAGGGCTGAACTCTTTTGGTGGGCTGAAGGCTCACAACAGTGTGGCCTCACTAGGTCTTCCTGTATGCACCCAGCAGTCCTTTGCAAAGGTGGTGAGCTCCCTGAAACTTCCATCACAAGGCAAAGGCAGAGGTGGAGGAGCTCTGTCTTCTTCCTGTAATGCTGCTGGTGAGATATTCAAGATTGCAGCAATCATGAATGGGCTGACTCTTGTTGGAGTTGCAGTGGGGTTCGTTCTTCTTCGAATCGAAGCGTTTGTTGAAGAGGCCGAGTGAGAATTTTAGCAAATTTAAGCTTGTTTTATGCTTTTTGTTGGTCATCAAGATTGTACCTTTCTTGAATTCTTCAATTGATGTATTGGATATTTAAAACAAATCAGCAAATTCTGTGTTCTCTACGGAAATACAAGTAGCAAGGAAGATTATAGTCACTCAGGTTCCCTGGCATGAGTTTCAACAGACTTATGGTAATTTGAATTTTATGGGTTTCAACAGACGTGTTTTAATCATATTTAAAACTAATAAATGAATTGTAATTGTGCCCTTTAAATGTTGGCACAAACCCACTTCAAAAAAAGGGTTAAATCGCCGCTTATCGTAAAAGGAAAATGGTTGATTTAATTATTTAGTTGAAATAAATGGTGAATGGCGGTGTTGAAGGTTGAACTCTTACAAATTACGATAATTCATTAATAATAGTTTGAGAAAATATGACACTTGATCCACTTGTGATTTAGAATATCAGTACTTTGTCCTTGATAGTGTTATTATACAATTGTTGATTGTATAATAATTGTCATTTTCAGAAACACATGTTGGCAAATTGGACTTATCCTATACCTGCAGAGGTGGTGGGTAAAATGTTATCCTAATTTAATCTACATGTTATTGATGCATAGAGCATGATTCATGTGCTCTTTCAGCCATTGAAAGGACATGATTGCCAGGTTTAACATACTACATTTCTTATGGATGAGCTTGCTTGAAGCCATTAGTTGATATAGGGAGATCCACGCCTCTGCTCTGAAGTTGCTCATACTCAGTTGACTGCTCCACTGGGGTGCATTTTCCAGCTAACTTCAAGCAAATACATCCACTGAAAATGAAAATTCCAGAAAGTATCCAACTGAATTGCAAATTAGCCAGTGCTTTCGCCCTCATATCAGCCTCATTAGACTCACAAGTGACCGCTCCAATCATGTCGGCATGACCCAAGTTCGAAATGCAACCTTTTGGGACAAACTGAGGAGCCCATAACACGAACCCCATAATCATAAACCAGCACCCTTGTAATGCGACTGAAATCGAAAGAACAAGAGCTGCAGGAAAACTGGTTGGGAAACACGTCACTGCCAGAGCTGCAACGAAAGAGACAAACACTATGAGCTGCAAGAGCCAATGGTAGTGGCCTTCAAGTCCAACATGATCAGCCGAGTGGAAATGCAGTAGAAAAAGCTCTTGACCAAATACGGAGGCTGCAAGGATTCCAACAACCCCAGAGAGGGTCTCTGATGAATGAGTCAACTCTGCAGAAAGGGTAAAACCAGCAAAAATAGCAAGGTGGAGGAACATGGTTGCATGCTCAAAGTTGTCAAGCTTGAAAGCAAAACGAAGGAAAGGGTAGTCTAGAAGTTGCATGAAAATTGCAAAAACAGAGAAAGATAGGATGAAAATGAGCTCCAAGTGCTTAAGCTTGGATAGAGGGCCATGAAATGGGAACCAAAACCTTACTCTAAAGTCAGCGGGGCTTTTCAGAAAAAAGGTTCTGATGGTGTTGATGGTGTGCCATAGGCCAAGTAGAGTGACCGCCAAACCAGGAATAATGTGCCCTACGAAGGTGCCCATGGAAGAGATTAATGGAGCTTTAATTTACCTCTTCCGCAATCCCCAAACTAGACCTTTAATACATGAAGGCATCGGATATGTTGCAGCAGAGAATTCTGATCAATGATGGAAGTTCATTGTGGTAATCTAATCAAACTTTTGGTGCATGGTGCATGTTGCATGGATTTCCACAAACAAGATAGCGTAAGTAAAGCGACAACCAATATGTGCATTAATTTAAAGTTTCAAATTTCTACTAATGGAGAAGGAGACTGGTGGTGATGATGATGGTGATGGTGATGGTGATGGTGTTAACTATTTTCCCCTCCCCACACAAAAAAGATAGCATAAAGCGATGCCCAATATGTGGGCTAATTTTCCTTGTGATAACATTATACTTATCCAAAAAAAGATAATAGGCTACATTATATGAAGAGCCCCGTCCTTCCCCAAGTCCTTTCCCATAGGATGAAAAGACCTTATTATATAAGAAAACACAGATAACAGTTAACTAAAAAGATTACAGTTTGGTTTGTAGTTTTGTTTTAGGTAAAATGGAATAATTTTTTTTTTTTTATAAGTAATCAAAATATCATTAAAAACATAAGGCACACTTATAGAAAACACCTAATTAGCTAGAATGAGAAAAAAGAACAAGAAAATCATGATAATTAAGCACAAAAGGATAAATAAAAGCAATTGTCCAAAGGTAAAGAGTACAAAAGAAAAAAAGACTCCAACTCCTAATTAGCTAGAATGAGAAAAAAGAACAAGAAAATCATGATAATTAAGCACAAAAGGATAAATAAAAGCAATTGTTCAAAGGTAAAGAGTACAAAAGAAAAAAAGACTCCAACTCCTCAAACATTTTCTCAAGATCTTCAAAAATTTTGTCATTCATTTCCTCACCCAAAATACCACAAGAGGCAAGAAAACATCATCTTCCACACAGCTGCACTCATAGTGCTACGAATAGTCCACTAACAAACAAACAAACAAGTCACCTACACAGCTAAGCAGAACCCAATAGAGCCCAAAGCAACTAAAAATTAATCACATGAGATGCAAATAATCTCATGATACTCGGAGAAAGCAATTAAAGAGAAATGTTGATAATTAAGTGGGTGTATGAAATCATTTGCGTCTCATGTGACTAATTTTCTTTGACAATTTTGATGGGAAGTGGATGGGAGTAATCTTTTAAGACAATTAAATATGATATGGAATCTGATTTAAAAAACTGAACCCAAGGGATGTCGACTGAACTAAATCAAACTAACAGAGATATAGCTGTATTCTAATACTATTTTTCCAGGGTGGTCTTCCACTAAACCATATAAGCCATCACACTAAAGGTACAAAAGGCCTAGCTCTTCAAGATTTGGAGGCGACGCGATCCATCTGCATGTAGTGGAAATTGCGAGATCTCCAATATATTGTGGCCAATTAAAACCAACTCCCAGGTGGACCTTATTCAACTAAATTATTACTAATGATGGTACAATTGTAAGATTCCAGGTATATTACCTAGCAATTATAGTGGTGAGCAGAAGATCCTAGCTTGGAAGACTCCACTAGGAAATGTTGGAAGTTGATAGGACCTAGAAAATGTTATGTTTTGTTTGTGTTTTTGTTTTACGTACTTAACACAAATATATTAATAAACAACTCAAAATACAAAACATTTTCAAAACTCAAAAACGATTTTTTACCTTGACATATCGAAAATATTATAAAGCTTGAGAAGTATTAGTTAAGTCATCTGAAGACATAATGGTATGATTTGCCGAAGTTAAAAACAAATTCTGAAGCACCAGAGCATGCGTGTCCATTCAAGCCTTTTAACCCCATATACTCGACTCCACTCGTCATAATCGTGTATCAGATAATTCAGGGGAGTTTCTTGTGCAAAATCAAATCTAAAATGTTTTGAGTCTATGGTTCATCCCAAGACTGCCTTTTACCACTAGGCTGCACCCTGACGGGTATGTCCATTCAAGCTTTAAACTAAACATTTTATATTTTTAATGCATCTTTGAAGTGTTTTGACATAAATGTTGAATTAACCCATCCATTCTAGAATCTAGATAGCGTTAGTATGAACTAATTTAGCTTCAAAATTGATGTCAAATTAAGCTATTTTAGAATTTAAAAATATGACGTGCATGAGGTGTACAATAGATATCTAACAGTACTTAGGGTCTCTCGTTTCTCCGCCTTATATGGCTGATGGAGCTACCGTAATTTTGATTAGCAATTCATCTTGAGGATG
The DNA here is from genome assembly GCA_900184695.1 of Betula pendula. Lineage (NCBI taxonomy): Eukaryota > Viridiplantae > Streptophyta > Magnoliopsida > Fagales > Betulaceae > Betula > Betula pendula. Next base: position 1,262,658 of record FXXK01000135.1, on the reverse strand, counting down.
GCACACTCTTACGAGTTACCGCGAAGCATGACAAACCTTCTGAGAAATCATTTTGCTCTCTAATATTATAAAAGTAAATATCAGCAGTAGCTTACTGCTGATCTACAAACAAAGAATGGATATGAAAGTAAACGGCAGGTTGTATAATCTTACAACGATGCATGTCAAAAGCCCATGTTGCTGCTTCTTCGTGAGCCCCTTCAATTGTTTCAAATCTACCGTTACAAGTACACTCAAAATTTTTGTTTCTGAGCTGAGTGTGTCAACAAGCTGGTATTCAAAACAAGAAATAACGAAAAGAATCTTCCAATCAAGAACTCTGCTTCAAGAGAACCCCTTTCTCCGTAAAAGTTCAGAACACGGTGGACTAATAAGTTGTTCATGAATCACCATTTCCCACAAAGTCATTGACTTTGGCGATCCCCTCGATTAAAGAGAGATAGGTGCTGTCATCAGGTGTTATACCTTTATTTACCATTTCTCTGAGGAGCTCTTCAGCTTGACCACTTTCTTGGTTTTTGCATAAGCCTTGTATAAGAGCATTGTAAGTGAGAAGAGTGGGATTGAAACCTATACTCAACATCTCATCCCGAACTCTAAATGCATCCTTGATATCACCTTTTCTACTATAACCACTAATAAGAGTATTATAACTAATGTTATCAGGCTTAATCCCCATTCTCTTCATCTCATTGAGAAGTTCACGAGCTTCTTCAACTTTCCCCTCCCTACAGCGCCCTTGCATTAAGGTATTGTAAGTCACTTCATCAGGAGGAACCTTCATCCTGTCCATCTCCTTCAAAAGTGATAATGCACGTTCCATATTACCATTAGCACAGTGACCATCAATCAAGGCATTGAACATTATAAGATCTGGCGACATGCCTTTATGCTGTATCCTCTCAAACATTTCATCTGCCTCCTTCATTCTATTGCGTTTACTCAATACATGAATAAGTGACGTATAGGTTACCCGTGTCGGCTGAATTCCTTTAGTCAACATCTCATCATGGAGGCTAAAGGCTTTCTTCGCATCCCCACTTCTGCAATAACCATTAATCAAGATGTTATATGTAATGGCATCAGGAACCATTCCCTTCTTTCCCATTTCCTCTATCATATCATCAGCCTCACCCATCCTAGCTTCCAAAAACAATTCATGCATCAACATATTGTAAGTTGACACAGTTGGCATTATGCCCTTCCTAATCATCTCATCCTTATAACCAAAAGCCATCTGTAAATTCCCTTTATTGCAATACCCATCAATCAAAGCATTATATGTCACAGCGCTTGGAACCAACCCATTTTCCACCATTTTACCAACCAGCCCAGATGCCTCCTCAAGTCTCCCCCCCTTACACATCCCACTAATAAGTGAAGCATACGTATATGAATCTGGTTCCACACCTTTAGCTTTCATGGCATTAAGAATCACCCAAGCCGCTTCAATCTTCCCTCTTGAACAATACCCATGAATTAAGGTATTATACGTAACAACATTAGGCTTAGCCCCTAAACCATCCATGAACCCAATAAACTCCTTTGCCTTTTTCAACTTCCCTTCCTTACACAACACATTAATCATTATATTAAATGTATACACATTTGATTTGATCTTCAGCCTAAACATCTCCGCATACAAAACCCAGGCTGCCTGCATTCTATTCAACTTCAACAATAAATTCAACATATCATTAAAAGTCTCAGTCTTGGGTACAACACCCTTTTCCTTCATCATATCAAAACACTCAAAAGCCTCATCAGCCCTCTTCAATTCACAACAAGCCTTTATCAACAAATCAAAAACAATACTACTTATGATCCTCAAATTATCGCGCGCAAGAGCTAACTCATCGAAAATCACTCTAATTGTAGCAATGCCACTAAAAATGGATTGCTTTACGAGTTCTAAAGCGGGTTTTGGGGATGTGAGACGGGCGACAATGGCGATGGCAAGGCAACGGGTTTTGATATCGAGCCGATGGAACTCGATGTGGGTTATGAATTGAAGAACAAGCTGAGGGGTTTTGTGGAGGTTGTAAAGTGTGGTGGAGATTAAAGAGGGAGTGAGCTGGGGCGCAAGGTGTTTGATCGAATGCCACTCAGAAGATTGGATCAAGCTTTGAAGGGAACGCTGAGTGATAGGCAGAGGGATTGTAGGGGTGTCTTGAGGGAGGGTCTGGGTTTGTGGGGAGGTGCTTGGGCGAGGGGTTGAAGAGAAAAGAAGATGGGAGGGAGATGGATGTGTGGGGAAGAGGGTGGTTTTGAGCTCGTGGCGCTTGAAGGCTTGGTATTTGAGGATTTTGTGGGGCTTCATCTTGGACCTTCAAAGAGTAGCCAAATATTAATTCAGAATGGGTCTTGAGATCACCTTATGACAACGCCGAGTGGCGCTTGAAGGCCCGTGCCGGTGGGTTTCTGCTGCCGCTGCTGCTTCAACTAGTACCGCCAGAAGACCACTTGCGAATGACGGCGCTAAGTGGAAGGGGGGTTTCGAGCCGTTTTTTGAACCTTCGATAATTGTTTTAAACCGCCGCCATGTGCAGCTCCGTGATAATTTTAAGGGTAAAACACGCTGGCACGGTGGCACCTCCGTGATTTGTAGTTGAACAGAATTTCCTTCCATTCTGGCTCAGCTTTATAAATTTATCTTATCATGTGCCCGTCAGAATACATAACTTTTTTAATTAGCACATTAAAAGTACATATTTTTTCAATATAATTAATAAAAAAAAAAATGTATTTCTTACCTGTTAAATTGACATGGCAATTTTAGTAATTACTAAATTTTTTATTTTTATACACCAGTCATTAAAATTTGTGACATAAAAATAATTAGTTACCATTTAAACTGTGATTAGAGAGATACATGTCAATGAGTGTGTAAGATTATGTGGAACTCACGTGCCTACTTCCGATACAAATCTGAGTACTCTAAAAAATTTGTATTTTAAGTGGATGCCATTTTTTATGCCGGTTTGAAATAGGTGTAAATAGTTATATCCCTCTAAAAAATTTAGCAAGAAGTTTATGGGGATAATCAAATTAGAAACAACTGAATAGGGTAATAGTTTAAACAAAAAAAATTACAAACCTAAAGTATCAAATAAAATTGCTAAACTATATACCGTTAATCTCACATTGAGTAAGTGAATTGCATCTTTTGAGGGTGAATTATAAAAATGCTCACTAATAGTATTGCAAAAGTGGAAGAGATTGTGATACTATATGTATATCGAGTATGATGTGAAATTTAACGAGAACGTCGTGAATTTGAATAAGATAAAACAAGAATAATATTATATGATGATGAGGCATTGCATGATACGGTGAGTATTAAGTTTCGCATTAATTTTTTACTATATGAAATTAAATTTTATAAATAATTTTAAAAAACTTTAATTATAATTTGATTAATTCATTTGAAGTACTAACACAAATATAATTTACGCATTTCTTGGGTCACTTCAGAATGTCTACGTTTCACTTAATTTTAAAATTGTGGGATTTTCGTGTTGAATTTTTACTCTTTGATCACCGTGCCGAGCCTCTGGCTGTAAAAGAATTATTTTAAGCCACACATCTTCAAAGAAAATAATAATGCCTTATAATTGTTCTAAAATTTCTATTTTGATTAAAGCTTTTATAATTGTTTTTAAAAATCGATTTCAAGTGGTGTATTTAGTCTTTCATCATGTAGGATTTCATAAGCTATGAAGCGCCACCTAAGGTCATCCTATATATTTTAGAAAAGAATAACACTATTTCAAGCAGCACTAATAATAGCTTTTTTTATACTTTTTCTTAATAAAAAAATTTATTTATTTTTTACTTTTCTATTTAAATAAGCTCCACAACATCTTTCCTCATCATTTCCCTATATTATTTAAATATTATTAAAATTAAATATTAAATAAAGAAAGAGGAAAGAGAAAGCCAATTAAAAATTATTTCAAATAAATGTTAGAGAAAAAAGAAAGCCTTTTATATTAAAATAATACTAAGAGAACCACTTTTGGTTTCCTAAGTAAAAGAAACTAAAAATAGTTCCTTTAATGTTTCTATAGATTTGAGAACACTTAGAAAAGTTACTGCAAAAACTTTTTTGTATTTTTTTAACAATTTTTCCTACACTACGAAGAAAAAAAAAGTTTAAAAAAAGCTGCTTGTAGTGCTCTAAAGCCCCTATTAAATTATTCCTGAAGCTCTCAACGCTCCCTCGTTAGTTAAAGGCAACAAAAGAGAACCAAGTCCCTGTTAAAGAAAACCTAACCATAGAAACAATCCAAACTCATAAAGGTTTCCTCTTAAGACACAAGAAAATTGCTGGTACATCTTCTGATCATACAAGATGAGATAAGTGCAGGGGCACCAGTATTCGACCCTGAGAGCAGGCTAACAAGCTAAAATAAATTATCAGGATCAACACTAAAGGCATTTTAAAACATCACAGCCAATCAAGAGGCTCACCTCTGGACATCTATGCCTCTTTCTCTAAGTGATTTGTAATAGAAGAATGTGATCAATTATAATGAATGTATATGAATGTTAGCACAACCAACTGAACGACAGCAATCACCAAAAATTGAATGCAAAGAAACTCTTTCATCACCTTTTCTTCAGTCTCATCTACATAACCACTCAAAAAATGTGGTTACACTAATGGTTGTCTCCACTTCTAAAATAAACTGGATGGACATTGCATCCATTATGCTAGCAGTGAATCTTCTATCAATATGAGACTCCCTGCAATCATTAGGTTCATTTTCAACAGAATATTGAGCAAGTCATCATCTCCTCTTTGGATTTGGAGCATGAAAGTCACATGGAGCCCAAAGGCCCCAAACCACATGCATAAACATTAGCTTTCAATCATTCAAGGGCCTCACGTATCAACTTGACAGACAAAAATGCAACTTGTATATATTTCTCATGTAAATGAAGCAGAAGTCATATTATTCCTGCTAAGTACATTTAATAACAAAAGTGTCGATCATAATCAGGAAAAGATATAATAAATATAGAGAACTTTTCCCTAATGACTATAGCAACGACTTTCTTAAATGGACTGAAATTTCTCATTCTAAATTACTTTTAGGTAGAATACAAAAATCTGCTCACTCATCAGCTGCACACCCCATGACTAGTCAAGCGCCTAACAAAACTTGGTTGGGAAACAAATTTGTCTACCACTTCTCCTCCAACAGCTCAAGCAAATCTGCAAGACAAAAGCATTCAAGTAATCTACATGCTTACAAAGATAAAACAAATTGAAGCTACACATGCCATGAGAGATGAGTCAAAGAGCGTAGTATAGAAGCACTGGTACCAACAAAAGATACTGCTGGAAGACGTCGATTAATTGTACATTTGTGTATAAATTTTGTTAAGTTTTTATTTGGAAGATAAATCACAAGCACCAACAGGGTAAAAAACATATCTAAAATTAATTTTTTTTTATAAGTTATCTCAAATTAATATTCAAGTAATAATGGATAGGAAAGAAGCACATTGCACAAAATATCATCCATATTTAACCGCCATAGATATCCTCAAATACACTCTTTGAAAGCACCCTGAAATAAAATGAATAAATAAATAAAATAAAATTTTTTTGATAAATAATTTATATCTTTAATATCATAAAAGTGCATAGGAGTGCAACCCTAGTACACAGAATGTATACAAGAAAAATTTTCACTAAAGGCAAAAAGAGAAATAAAAATCCATAAATTACAGAAAACTAGACAAATAAGAAATATTAAAAGCCCCAGTCCATACAAAGTGAGTTGACCAAAAGGTGTAGTAGCTCATTCTTCTACTTTTCAGAATTTTCGAAACATCTGACATTCCGTTCTCTCCAAATGGCCCACATTAAGCACAACGGGGCCATTCTCCACACAACTCGAAATAAAAATAAAATACTTAGATCCCTTTTTCTAATATTTGACTTCCGTTAAGGAAATTCATTAAAAGCGCAAGGGGTGCAACTTAAGTACATAGAAAATATAAAAGAGAAAACAACGAGCACATAAAGAACGAAGAAAAAGAAAACAAAAATTTGCATAGCTAGAGACATGGAGAAGGGCAATAGCAAAGATCTACTCAAATAGGATTTTAAAAAAACAAGTTCATAGATTCAAGCTTGTTCTCTCATGATCATCGAAACTTCGAGCACTCCTTCCTCTCCAAATGCACCACATTAAAAAGAAAGGAATTGCATTCCAAACAATATAGATATAACAACACGCCAAAAGATCTACCACATGTCTAGGCATAACCCACTTTACCCCAAACATCTGAAGTACCATAATCCACAACTCTCTCATGACACCATAATGAAGAAGAAGATAATCCAAGATTTTCCGACTCTTTTTACACATACAACACCAATCTATCACTATGATGTGACACTTGCAAAAATGATCCAAAGTGATAATTTTTCCAAGGGAAACAGTCTAAGTGAAGAAAGCCAACCTCAAAGGACCTTTAGCCTTCCAAATGCTCTTCCAAAGGTAAGGGGAGTCAACATTAGGAAGAACCTTGTAAAGGATTTGACCCCTTAAGATCTTCTTTCCGAGGGTGTCCAACATAGTCTATCATCGCCTTCCCAAGCCACCCAGCGGAATACAAAACATTGAAGAAAAAAGAGACGGAGTCCACCTCCCAATCATGCGCCAACCTAATGAAGTTAATGTTCTAATGAACCGTGTCATTGGTAACACTCAGAAGGTTAGCCATCATAGCATTCCTATTCCTTGCAAGGAAAAATGACTTCGGAAAAAATTCCTTCAAAGGACGATCTCCATACCATATGTTTTTTTTGATGAATAAGAGAAAATTTATTAAAGGCGCACCCTGGTACACAGGGAGTATACAAGGGACCCCTTAAGAAGAGGAAGAGAAATGTACGATCTCCATACCATATGTTATGCCAGAACCTAGTAAGAAAGCCATCACCCCCCTCCATGCTAGTAAAACTGTATAAAACATCCCACCCCCTCCTAATGTATTTCCAAAGACTCACCCCATACGTTCCAGTGACCCCTTTTGTATACCATCCACCCGCCAAACTCTCATACTTCTTATCCACAATCTGACGCCAAAAAGCCTCTCTCTCCACAGCAAACCTCTATAACCACTTACCCAAAAGGGCTTGATTGAAAGTAGTCAAGCTCTTGATCTCTAACCCTCCAAACTGAATAGGAGTACAAACCTTCTTCCAATTAACAACATGGAATTTAGCTCAGCATCCAAACCGCCCCACAAAAAAATCCCTCTAAAATTTTTTTAACTGATTAGCAACACCAATCGGCATAGGAAAGAAGGAAAGAAAATATGTAGGAAAGTTGGAAAGAGTGCTTTTAATCAACATTACTCAACCACCCTCAAACAAGTAAAATATTTTCCAACCACCTAATTTTCTCTCCATTTTCTCAATGATAGAATCCCAAATAAACTCCAAAGCATTTTAAAATAGCATTTGGAACCCTTTTTTGTTAAAATTTTTTATTTTGACCCAATCATGTCCCAATCTTATTCCAACCGTGTCCAAACCATATCGCCAAACTATCCTACTCCCCACCAAACTATCCAACTTAAAATTTTTTATTTTTTAATTCATGGACACGTATTTGGCCGTCGAAGCCATATCCATGTTTGATTCATGTCAAGCACAAAGACTTCAGCCCTTCTGAAGTGTCCATCCTTCTTCTCCTACTTCAAGCAAGCATTACACTGTCATGAAGCTCAAGCCAACAACTTGTGAAGCTAATAGAAGTGATAAGAACTAGCCAAGAAGAGAAAATCCTCTTTGCTTTAGCATTGGTTCGGACATGTTCTGGAAACACTTAGAAAAAAACTCATTTGAATATTCAGCTATGACCTGACGGAAACACAAACACACACAGAGATAGGAGTTAATACATTTTGCAATTTTGCTTGATTTAATGGTCAAAACTAAATTGCAAGACCAGCAAATGCATTCTATTTTCAAATGATCTAAGAATGTTAGAACTTCTATATCCTCAAAGGCTCTTTGCTAATCTGCATGCGTCTGCAGGGCTCCAAATAAACCATATCGGCCCAAATTTTCAATCAATCATGAGCAGTTAGGTGTACCCAACAACAAAAAAAAAAGTTAATAGCATCCACCGAACAGTTCTAGCTCAAACAATTGGTTAACATGAGTTCTTATTCCACGTTCCAAGAACCCAAAAAACCATTAAAAAATTTAATATCCAAAATTCTATATCCTTTAGCTGAATCCTCTGAAAGTAAATATATTAAGGGACTTTTCTAATATTACATATATAAGCAAAGTCAAATTAGGAAATTCATAATAATAATAAAACCTGGTATTTTCTTAAGCAACGGCGAGGGGCTGTTGCTTGGGCGGGTCGAGATTGTTCTTTTTTCTCTGATCGGAGTCTCCCAGAAAGTCTTCGAGGTTGTAGACGACGGTGATGTAGAGGGAGCAGCTAGGGCAGCGAGCGATCTCTTCGCCGAGGCGGAGGTCGTCCTTGGTGATCTGGAAGAGGTCCCCGCACGGGCACGGGTACGTGTACGCCTGCAGCTCCTCGTTCCATTCCATGTCCTCGATCTCTACGTCATCGTACGACATCGTTTCCCCCTTCGGCTACCTCTCGCTCGCTCTCTGCTGGGCCGGGGCTGAGGCCGGTTAGGGTCTTGGAAATAGATCTCTTTCAGGGAGAAGGGTTTATAGAAATAGAAGTGCGAGTGGTTTGGCAAAAAATTCTCATGGTATGGATTGGAGTTAGGAGATTTTGAGTTTTTAATGATAATCTAAAGTTAATAACAACTGCTTCATATAAAAGAAAGTAGAAAAAATGTATCAATTTTTTTTATATGAAAAATTGATTTTTTTAAATGAGTTTTTATTTAAATAGTAATAAAAAATGTTATATGTAATATAAAAAGTGAAAAAAAAAATATTATTATTATAATGAAATATAAAAAGTTGTAATTTTTTATTGATTTTTTTTTTTTATTGGTTTAGCAAAATTCCAATCCAAACTTTTGCCAAACGGAGCCGTGAGATCCGAGCACGTATTAGGGGTGGGTGAGTTCGACTCTTTGCAATAGAGAATTACTCACATAATTCTGATTATTATTAGCCATTTTGGGAATCTACTAATGTTTTGATGAGATTGGATTTGGCTATAGCTCAGTTGGTTTTGAGTGGGGCTAATAATTTTTTACACGACCTGCGAACTCAACACGAAATTTAAGAGTTGATAATCTGCATGTTTAATTAAATGAGTTAGGTTAAGATTGACCTATATAGTCTTATACATATATTTCGACACAATTTGAAGACATGACATGTGACATAACTGTAAATAATTTTTTACATGACTTACAAACCCGATATGAACTTAATACAAAATTATAAAGTTTATAGTTGACCTATATAATTTTATACTATTTCTTGACACGACCCGAACCTGACACGTTGGACTGTAAGCAAGTAAAGTTATTCATGAACATGCTCAGACTTAGCTCGGGATCAGTTTGTTTATTAAACGAATAAAGCTTCAACAAAAAATTTAGGCTCATCTCATATAAATTCGGCTTAACTCGTATAAACTTGCATAACTTCACTTTTATTATTTTTATAATATTATTTTAAATTTTGTATTAAGAACATGTTAAGTATTTAAAAAATTAAAAAATAATGTTATTTATAATGTAATAGCTATAAGTTGAATAATTGTAATTATGAATCTGTATATTGATATATATGCCTTTATTTGTATATGAATAAATCTATGTGTATGTATATATACGTGAATGTGTGTATATATGAATGTTTATATTTACTATAAGATAAATATATAAATTTGAGACTAAATTATTTAAGATTTAAGTTAATATATTTAATTACTTAAACAATAAATTTTAACCATAATTAAATAACTAGTAATTAGTATTATTTTTTTAAAAATTAAACAATCACGACATTTACTTTATATATGAAATGACTAAATTAACTGAGTAACTCGTTTAAAAAATAAATGAACAAATTATTTCTTTATGTAAAAAGCTCGATTTTGGCTCATGTTAAAAAAACTAAAAAACTTGAGCATTTAATATTTAGCTCGGCTCAATTACAATCCTATTAACATGCGAACATGAATTATCACCTTTAATCTTGAAGGAATGCCCGTTTTTTTGTTGTTTAGGCCCCTTTTGTGTAATTTCTAGCGAAGTGGTATTATCATAATAATGCTCAAGTAAAATAGCTACAATTGGTTGTCAATGCCCGCCTTCTTTTAATTTTTTTTAAAAATTCTTTCAGGCTTATTCTATAAAAAAAATAAAGAATAAAGAAAAAAAAACACCTTCGAAAGTTCATAGGAGCACCAATCTTATGTTCATAATTATTAGATGGACCCTTTTATCAAATTTTATGTATCGTTGTTCATCTTTTCTATATATAAATATATTTTTAAAAAAACATAAATAACATCACAATAAGATGGTTTTTGACTTTTGTTATCCAATGGATCCTGAAAAAGGTGTGAAAATAATTTTACTCCCCTCCTATTAGAATTGAAAGGAAAAATAATACACATCCATTTTTAATTTGAAAAGAAACCCTACCGTCCACGTCTAATGTGAGAATCGATTAATTCAATAGTAAGAGATGAGTAGAGAAGGCTGTGTATATGGAAATGTGTGGCGGCGAAAAATGTCGCTTCAACAGTTGAAGCTCCGTCTTAATAGGACCAGTCATTGCTCTTTTCCAGACGCGCCTACCCCCGCGCCCGTATTTCTTCTCATCTTGGTTGATTTTCTCTGTAGAGAAGCAAAAACCAGAAAACCAACGGAACAGAAACCATAAGTCACCCAATGCTAATGCAAGAGAAAAAGAAGAAAGCAGTAGTAATACGGAGAGCAAGAGATGCGAAGGCAGGGCGGTAAACACATAAGGTATCGATATCGTGAGCATGATGCAGGGGCTCCATAACCAGCAGCAACAACTAGCGGCGCTCCTCTCCGTCGCCCTCCCCAAGGATGATTCCACTTCCTCTGCCGCCACCGCCACCACCACCTCCTCGGACGGCGGAGGAGAATCGGCTCGGCTCGCCGCCATTAACTCGCTCCACCGCGCGATCCTCTACCCGCCCAACTCGCTCCTCGTCGCCCACTCCGCCACTTTCCTCGCCCAGGGCTTCTCTCAGCTCCTCTCTGACAAGTGAAGCCCTCTCTCTTTCTCACTCTCTTGAATTTGAGCTTGAATCTACATTATATAACTAATCATAGGGCTCGGTTTTGGTGTGATTTTACGTGTGAAATACTTCTAGTATAGGCTAGTCATGCGGATCCCTTCAATTTTGTTTAGTTTTCTGGTTGGTTGCTTAGAAAACGTATGAAAGGAGCAACAAAAAAACAATGCCCACTCTACTTGCCTGATACAACTGTGTTCCTTTTCATTGAATTTCAGAGATTCTCATTGTCGGGAAGCATTACGTTGAATTTCGCGTTTGTATTTTATTTTCCTTTATTTTTGCTCTCAATTTTCTAAGTGATCCAACAAGACATCTGTGTTGAGTAAAGGAACTTGGAATTCTGAAGTAATTTGACAGTTACTTATTTTACTTGAATTCTGTGGCGTTGGGTAACCTTTATTTTTTTTGGCCAAATTGTGGCTCAGATCATATTCAGTGCGACAGTCAGCAGCCATAGGATACGGAGCTCTTTGTGCCGTGGTGTGTTCAATTCCTATTACTTCTAATGGAAGACAGAATCATGTTATACTTGGAAGCATGGTTGACCGGTTCATTGGTTGGGCATTGCCATTGCTTAGCAATGTTAGCGCCGGTGATGGGACCACAGAATTGGCGCTGGAAGGCCTACGGGAGTTTCTTAATGTTGGAGATGTTAGTGGAATCGAGAGATATGCTTTGCCGATTCTCAAAGCATGCCAAGTACTTCTTGAGGATGAGAGAACCTCCTTGAGTTTATTACACCGGCTTCTGGGTGTATTAACTTTGATTTCTTTGAAGTTCAGTAGATGCTTTCAACCTCATTTTCTAGACATTGTCGATTTGCTTCTTGGGTGGGCATTGGTACCGGACCTTTCAGAATCAGATAGACGGGTTATTATGGATAGCTTTTTGCAATTTCAGAAACACTGGGTGGGTAATTTACAGTTCGCTTTGGGGCTTTTGTCAAAGTTCTTGGGTGACATGGATGTAATGCTTCAGGATGGGGGTTCTGGAACTCCGCAACAATTTCGAAGGTTGCTTGCGTTGCTTTCTTGTTTCTCAACAGTTTTGCAATCCACTGCTTCTGGATTGCTGGAAATGAATCTACTTCAACAAATAAGTGAACCACTAAGCAGAATGCTTCCAGGGTTATTGGGATGTTTATCTATGTTTGGAAACAAATTTGGATGGTCAGAATGGATTGGGGATTCATGGAAGTGCTTGACTCTCTTGGCAGAAATATTATGTGAACTATTTTCCCCCTTTTATCCTCTAGCAGTCGATATCTTATTTCAAAGCCTGGAAATGAATCATGCTAACCAACCAGTGGGAGCAGGGAAGATTACCTCCTTTCAAGTTCACGGGGTCCTAAAAACTAATCTTCAGTTATTATCTCTGCAAAAGTTTGGCCTCCTTCCATCATCTGTGCAAAAGATACTGCAATTTGATGGTCAGGTATCTCAGCTACGGTTGCATCCAAATCATTTGGTTACTGGAAGTTCTGCTGCCACTTATATTTTCTTGCTTCAACATGGGAATAATGAAGTTGTTCAACAAGCAGTGACCTCATTGATTGAAGAGCTGAAGTTTTTAAAGGGCATGCTGGGAAAAACATTGGGTCATGGAGATGGGTTCAATAGTAGTTTAGATGCTAAATCCTATTCAGAACATGAGTTGTTTGCGTTGATTAAATTTGATTTGAAAGTTCTGTTGACTTGTGTTTCCTTAGGTGGGCGTAGCAGTTTGGTTGGCCAACCAGACATTGCCTCCTTGTATCTTAAGAGGTCAGAGCAGTTGGTATCTTTTATCACTGAGAAACTGAATCCTTTTGACTTACCTGTTCAGGCATTTGTGGAGTTGCAAGTCAATGTTATCAAGACGTTGGAAAGGCTAACTGCAGTTGAATTTTTAAGCAAGTGCTCCTTAAGATTTCAGAGTAATGGCAAACCTTCCTTGGATGCTGCTGCTGAAAAAGTCCCTGATGATGAAAATTTCAGGGATGGGCTTTCAGCTGTTATCATTGACCATCCGGGGAAGTACAGTTTGCTCATTGTTAAAGCTCTTCATGTTTCTTCTCCTCTCGCAGTTAAAGAAGTAGCCCTAGATTGGGTCCAAAGATTATGTGAGAGTATTATTGCTGAGAACTCAAACTCGAACACTTATTTCTATGAAGCATTTGGATATGTTGGTATTGTTGGGAATATAGTTTTCTCTGTTTTAGATACTGCGTCTGACAGGGAACCAAAAGTGAGGTCACATGTTGCAGTAGTTTTAGAGCTGCTTCTGCAAGCAAGACTTGTGGATCCCATCTACTTTTATCCTATTGCTGAAGTGGTTCTAGAAAAACTTGGTGATCCAGATATCGATGTAAAATACACATTTGTGAGGCTTCTTGCCCATGTCCTTCCTACCACAATGTATGCATGTGGTCTATACGACTCAAGAGTATCTACCACATCAAATGCTGGTACTCTTAGGCTAGTCAATAGTTCTAACTTGCACTGGAAGCAAGTGTTTGCCCTGAAGCAGCTGCGTCAGCAACTTCACTCACAACAACTTGTTTCCATTTTGAGTTACATTTCTCAAAGATGGAAGGTGCCTCTTTCTTCTTGGATCCAACGGCTCATTCATAGCTGTCGGAGGTCAAAGGACCTTCTTTTTGGTCAAACTGAGGAAGCAGGAAACTTTGTTGCTGCTGATATATGGTTGGACATAAAAGTGGATGAAGATATTCTTGAACGAAGTTGCTCTGTCAATAATCTGGCTGGTGCCTGGTGGGCTATACATGAAGCGGCTAGGTTTTGTATTGCCATGCGCCTTCGGACTAACCTTGGTGGGCCCACCCAGACTTTTGCAGCATTAGAGCGAATGCTTTTAGACATCGCACACCTGCTACAGCTTGATAGCGAGCAAACTGATGGGAACTTAAGTATGATAGGGTCTTCCGGAGCTCACTTGTTGCCTATGAGGTTATTATTGGATTTTGTTGAGGCCTTAAAGAAAAATGTATATAATGCATATGAGGGGTCTGCTGTTTTACCATCAACTACTCGCCAGAGTTCCTTGTTCTTTCGGGCAAACAAAAAAGTCTGTGAGGAGTGGTTTTCTCGTATATGTGAACCGATGATGAATGCTGGATTGGCACTTCAATGCCATGATGCTATAATTCAATATTGTTCTCTGCGTTTACCGGAACTCAAGAATCTTGTGGCTTCAGCTTTGAAGGAGAAATCTAGGGCCCCGTTGGCTGAGAACCTCCATAATATCAGGGCTAGATTTTCTGGAGACATCTTGCGGGTTTTACGGCATATGGCATTGTCTTTGTGTAAGAGTCATGAACCGGGTGCTTTAATTGGCCTACAAAAATGGGTTTCAATGTCATTTTCTTCCTTGTTTATGGAGGAAAACCAGTCTCTCAGTCAAAGTGGGGAAATGGGACCTTTTCTGTGGATCACTGGACTTGTATATCAAGCTGAAGGCCAGTATGAAAAGGCTGCTGCTCACTTTATTCACTTGCTTCAGACTGAGGAGTCACTCAGTGCAATGGGTTCTGATGGTGTACAGTTTGCTATTGCCCGTATCATTGAGTGCTATACTGCTGTATCTGATTGGAGGTCTCTAGAATCCTGGCTACTAGAGTTGCAAACACTTCGTGCTAAGCATGCTGGGAAAGTTTATTCCGGTGCTCTAACTACGGCGGGCAATGAAATCAATGCATTTCATGCCTTGGCACGTTTTGATGAGGATGATTTTCAGGCAGCATGGGCATGCCTTGATTTGACACCCAAAAGTAGCAGTGAACTCACACTTGATCCCAAACTGGCCTTGCAGAGAAGTGAGCAGATGCTTTTACAGGCAATGCTTTTCCAAAATGAGGGAAAGGTAGACCAGGTTCCGCATGAATTACAGAAGGCCAAGTCAATGCTAGAGGAAACATTATCTGTTCTGCCTCTCGATGGGTTAGCAGAGGCAGCAGCGCATGCTACCCAATTGCACTGCATCTTTGCATTTGAAGAAGGTTACAAGCTCAAAGGCAGCCAAGATAAATCCAAACAACTTCAGTCAATATTGAGTTCATACCTTCAATCGTTGCAGTCTCCTATCAGTAGAGTTAATCAAGATTGTAACCCATGGTTAAAAGTTCTCCGGGTTTATCAAACCATTTTCCCATCTTCTCTGGTTTCTCTTAAAATCTCTTTGAATTTGTTAAGTTTGGCACGTAAACAAGGAAACCTAATGTTGGCTAACCGTCTAAACAGCTATCTCAGAGATCATGTGTCCAGTTGCCCTGAAGAAACCATGCAACGTGATTTTCTTAGCTTGAATTTGCAGTATGAGGGCGTCCTGCTAATGCATGCTGAAAAGAAGTTTGAAGATGCTTTTACTAATCTTTGGTCATTTGTGCGGCCTTTCATGGTTTCTTCAGAATCTATAGTTTCTAATGCTGACGATAATATTCTGAAGGCCAAGGCTTGCTTGAAGCTCTCAGATTGGCTAAGGCAGGGTTATGCAGATTTGAGCCTGGATATCATTGTTCTGAAGATGCGAGCAGATTTCAACATGGATGATAGCTCTATTCTTGGCCAAGGTGGACCCTCTTTTAGCAGTGAGAATCTAAGCTCTAGACCTAGTGTGGGTCCTATTATTGAAGAAATTGTGGGTACAGCTACAAAATTGTCCACTCATCTTTGCCCCACTATGGGCAAGTCATGGATTTCGTACGCCTCTTGGTGTTTTAATCAAGCCAGAGACTCTCTCTTTAACCCACATGAATCAGTCCTTCACTCATGCTCATTTTCTCCTTTTCTTGTTACAGAAATTCTACCTGAGAGATTCAAGTTAAATGAAGTTGAGATTGTAAGAGTGAAATCTTTGATTGTGCAGCTTTTTCAAAACAAGGGTGATCCAAGAGGATTTATAGATGAATGGAGAGGACAGAACTTTCCACTTGAAACTTCAGAACTTAATTTGAGCAATGACAACCCTGTAAGGGCTTTGGTGAAGCAGGTAGTAAATACTATTGAAGTTGCAGCTGGGGCGCCTGGTGCAGAAAACTCTAGTGGTGAATGCCTTTCGTCTACAATAGCTTCTCAGCTGAAGATTTTCTTCCTACATTCAAATGTTGGCCTGGACGAAGCTGACATATTATCCGTAGTAGATGATTTACTTGATGTTTGGTGGTCTTTGAGGAGGAGAAGAGTGTCCCTCTTTGGGCATGCGAGTCATGGTTTTGTACAGTATCTGTCATATTCATCTGCCAAGGTTTGCCATGGTCAGTTGACTGGCTTTGATTGCAAATCTTTAAAACAAAAAACTGCCAGCTATACATTGAAGGCTACATTGTATGTCCTACATATTCTTCTCAATTATGGAGTGGAGTTAAAAGATACTCTTGAACCTGCTCTTTTGGTGGTTCCTTTGTTGCCATGGCAGGTGAGATCCTACTTCTGAGGTGTATTTTCTCCCTTGTTATTTTTATTTATTAGCAAAGATTATTCTGTGACATTCTGGTCACAATTTTATTCTGTAGGAAGTAACACCCCAACTGTTTGCTCGATTAAGTTCTCATCCTGAGCAAGTGGTTCGGAGGCAGTTGGAGGGCTTATTGATGTTGCTGGCCAAGCAATCTCCTTGGTCCATAGTGTACCCGACACTAGTTGATTTAAATGCTTATGAGGAGCAGCCTTCAGAGGAACTTCAGCACATACTGGGTTGTTTGGTAATGGAATTTGCTTTTCTTTCTTCGCTTGAAACTAATGTGCATTTTGTGCAGTATAATATGTCTGATATAAATTTTTTTTTATCCATCACTTGGAAATTGGGCTTAAAGGTATTTGAATGTCCTCACATTAATGATTCTATACTAAATCCAACCCTCTTTCATTCATGTGGTTGACATTAGTTGTGAGCCTTTTTTATACTTTGGAAGTTATAACATGGGATGTTTGCTGCTAGTCAGAGTCTGTCTACTTGTGTTATAACTGTAAATTCACTTTTATAATTGAGAATGTCTTAGTTGTTTGTGTTGGCTTTGGAGCTCACTAACTATCTCATTTTAGAGTTTTGGCTGGGATAAAATCATGACTTCGTAAGTGTTTGCTGCTTCATCATTTTAGAGCTCACCAACTAATATTCTTTCTCAGCATTTGTTTATGTTCTGAATTCTAAGACATTGTTATTCTTTCCACTTTGTTTCATATTGGAAGACAGTCATTCTTCCTGTATGTTCTCCTTTTTGTTTTATGGTTCTTGGATTGCTCTTAAGAAAGATGAGGATCATTAGATGAACGATGTAGCTAAATATAATGTTGAAAGTGGTAGGTTGTAGATGAGGTTCCCATGCATATGGTTTCTCAGATGCTTTTAAGTTCTTAAAGTGCTTGTGATATATTTTCAAGGTTTGGCATACCAAATGAAATATAATTTGCTGTTTAGTATCTGACAGTGCCTCACTCAACCTTGCCAAAATATATTATAGCTAAGCATCTTCCTTTAATTTAATCTTGCATTATGTTCTGTACTGAAGAACTCCTGTAGATATTGTACTTGCTTATCCTGATCTTTTTTCATCGGATTCATTGCGTCCTGGTTAAAATGGATCATGAAATGATTAAAGCATAATCTTGTTACATGCAGAGAGAGCTCTATCCAAGGCTGATTCAAGATGTTCAGCTGATGATGAATGAGCTCGGGAACATGACTGTTCTTTGGGAGGAATTATGGCTCAGCACTCTTCAGGATCTTCACACAGGTACCTTTGGCACTCTTAAATGAGGCTTTTGTTTGTTCATGATGCCATTTAATTCGAACAAAAAAAAATTTAATTCGAACACATCTTCCATGATCTCTTTATGTAGGGTCTCTACACTGTTAATTTTATTGTGTATATACACGATGTGACTTGAATATGAACTTAAGTTTCTATGTCCAAAATGCAAAACTTCGCCCAAAATGAACTACACCATACAAATGTGTTGGTGCATTTTGTTTTCAACATGACCTCATTTTTTAATTAGGGTTGTCGATTTGGGATATTTTATCTGGAAAAATATTGTAAAAGTCCTCCTTAGGGTTTAAAATTTATCAAATTACTTCTTAAAGTATTGTCCCATATTAAATCTCTCCCTCCAGACACCTGTCATCAGGGTCTTTAACGAAAATTATGACATTGTAGGTGCAAGGCAATGTCAAACCCAATAAAATAGCTCAACGTGTGTAGAAGTGCCATCTTAGCTTGACGCATGGCAAAAACAAAAAGAACATAGAAAAACAAAAAAGAAAATGGAGAAAAAAATGGAAGGGGAGGGGGGGGGGGGCACCTTCCTCCCCCTCTTCTTTTTTTTTTTTTAAAAAACAAATTTCCCCATTTTCTGTTTTCATTTTTGATGTGTGTCAAGCTAAGGTGACATTTCTGTATACGTGGAGCTATTTTATTGGGCTTTACCCCTAACGGTAGGTGACATAGGGAGTGATTTGATAAATTTTAAACCTTAGGGAGTGATTAATAAAACGTTAAACCCCAGAGACTCTTACAGTATTTTCCCCTATTTTATCTCATCAATTTACTTATGGTTATTGTTCTGGGATATTTTAACTCATCAATTGTTACATAGCATATTCTTCAACATGAGCTTATTTTTTAGTTAGGAATTGTTCTTTTATGATATTTTATCTCATCAATTTGCTTAGGTTGTTCTGCTATATTTCAAGTCATCAATTGTTACATAGCATCTTCTTATGATCAATAATTGTTGCAAAATTATGATTTCGTAATGCAAATGTTACTAGAACACATGATTGTGGGTTTTCCATCATCAATTTATGTAGGGTTGTTCTACTTATCAAAAAAAAAAATTTATGTAGGGTTGTTCTGACTAACTAAATTTTCTTCAGATGTAATGAGGCGCATTCATTTGTTGAAAGAAGAAGCCATTCGGATTGCGGAGAATGTCACTCTTAGCCAGAGTGAGAAGAACAAGATAAATGCTGCAAAATACTCAGCCATGATGGCTCCCATTGTTGTGGCCTTAGAACGGCGTCTAGCGACAACTTCTCGGAAACCTGAAACACCTCATGAAGTATGGTTCCATGAGGAGTATAGAGAACAATTGAAATCAGCCATCTTAACTTTTAAGACTCCTCCAGCTTCTGCTGCTGCACTTGGAGATGTGTGGCGACCATTTGATAATATTGCGGCATCCTTAGCATCTTATCAGAGGAAGTCAACAGTTTCTTTAAAGGAAGTTGCACCTCAACTGGCCCTTTTATCATCTTCTGATGTGCCAATGCCTGGTCTTGAGAAGCATGTAACAGCATCTGAATCTGACACAGGTCTCACGAATAATCTCCAAGGAATTGTCACAATTGCTTCTTTCTCAGAGCAAGTGGCTATCTTATCAACCAAGACTAAACCTAAAAAACTTGTTATCCTGGGTTCAGATGGTCAGAAGTACACATATCTTTTGAAAGGGAGAGAAGATCTGCGCCTTGATGCAAGAATCATGCAGCTCTTGCAAGCTACTAAGGGGTTTCTACATTCATCTCCTGCAACTCGTAGTCATTCTCTTGGCATTCGATATTATTCTGTGACTCCAATCAGTGGTCGAGCTGGTCTGATCCAGTGGGTGGACAATGTCACAAGTATATACAGCGTGTTTAAGTCTTGGCAAAACCGTGTCCAGCTGGCGCAGCTCTCAGCGTTGGGTGCTGGAAACACAAAAGATTCGGTTCCTCCA
Organism: Betula pendula; assembly: GCA_900184695.1. Lineage (NCBI taxonomy): Eukaryota > Viridiplantae > Streptophyta > Magnoliopsida > Fagales > Betulaceae > Betula > Betula pendula. Next base: position 1,242,686 of record FXXK01000135.1, on the reverse strand, counting down.
CCTATTCCCCGACCAAGTGATATGTTCTATGGTAAAATTATACCAGCACTCAAAGAGAAAGGCATTAGGAGAGTAATTTCACGAAGAGACTGGCCTCATGAAGTCAAGCGTAAAGTTCTTCTGGATCTTATGAAGGAGGTTCCTAGACAGCTTCTTCACCAAGAACTATGGTGTGCTAGTGAAGGATTTAAAGCCTTCAGCTCCAAATTGAAAAGGTACCTTTAAGGACCTCATGAAAACACATTTTTTCTAAAAAGCTTTAATTCATTAAATCTATATACTTGATCCAACTGAACTAAAAACTTTTAACCCAATCACCCGGGTTCATAAGTCAAATAACTTTTTGCCATGAAGTTTTATTTAATTCAATAACCTCTAAAAAACCATGGTCATCATGTGATTCTTCTTTCAAATCAATTATAATCCTAACTCTTGGATACTGGAAAAGGAAACCTCTTCAAAGCAATGATAAGCCTAAAGTTTGCGTAGTAGAGCCCAAACGTGAGACTTGAATAATAACACAATGTCAACGATATTGGAAACTTAATCTAGCATTATCTTTAAGTAGATAAAGAAGAAATCTGAGTATATTCATGCATGTGGCATATGTAAAATGATACATTTTTTTGATATTCATGTGGCATATGCATTGTTACAAGAATCTATGTTATTTTTAATTATAATGATTCTTTCATAAAATAAAATCCTACTGTTTACTAATTGGACATCATGCCCCGATCCTGAAGGCCCATTATTGTTCAAATGTACAATCCTGATTCTCATGATATATCATCAAAGTCATTTATAATGGTTTGTCTTAGCTGTACCGCATGGACATAGGAGATACGAGAATCCATTTGATGAAAATCTTGGCTTGAAAATAAGACCCAAGTGATATCAGGAGAGGTGCAGAATGTGAGTGAGGGAAAAGGAAAAAATAAAACGCTGGGAGTCCTCTTGGAGTCACACATTTGGTTCTTGTCATGCAGGACTTTTGTGATCCCTCTATAGAAAATAATTAGAGATAAAAGAAGAAAAGCTTATGGCAGATCTGATGTTTTATGAAATAGTTAACCTCTATGATGCGATCAAAGTGTGGTGAGACTAAGGCATTAAGTTTTTAAGACGTAAAAGGTAAACTTTATCTTGGGTGTTGAATCTAGCAAACCTTAGAATTCTTAACAGAACTTAAAAGCCGAAAGACATTACTGATAATCAATAGTCAAGAGTCCAATACAATGATATCATAACATTTATTTACTAGAAAATATTATCCTCAAAACCCAGCTAACTACCAAGTATACACTTGAGGCTGGCAACTACTGACTACCTGTATTTTGGGTAGTCAACTGTCATTACAATTTAAACCATGGCTACTATCTCTCTTTCTCTCAATAAATAAGACAAATAATTCAAAAGTGATCTTAATTTGATGTTCTTAATGTCTTGGACCTTGCCCCAGAGACATACCATGTACCCTTGGCTACTGAGCTATTGTTTTTTATTTTTTCATCAAGTACCTGGTTTTAATAGGCCAATGGTGGAAGAGAACCAGTATGACAAAATCTGAGAGTCGGGGTAAAAAAACTGTGGGCTATTAATGACTTCTACTGTGATTTTCCTTTTTTAGTTTCACCTTTTATTGGTACATGAATCTTGTTACATTGTTGAGCAATTGGAAATCATTTTTTTTACCAAATTATGTACATGATAAATTGTGAAACACTTGAACTATCAGTTGGTTTTGACTTGTAGGTATTCAGGAAGTGTTGCAGCCATGAGCATGGTGGGCCACATTCTGGGTCTGGGTGACAGGCATTTGGATAATATTCTTATAGATTTCTCTAAAGGAGATATTGTACATATTGATTATAATGTTTGTTTTGATAAAGGCCAAAGACTAAAAGTTCCAGAGATTGTTCCCTTCCGTCTTACCCAGACAATTGAAGCAGCTTTAGGGCTGACGGGAATAGAAGGCACCTTTAGATCAAACTGTGAAGTGGTTGTTGGTGTTCTGAGAAAGAATAAGGACATACTCTTGATGTTACTAGAAGTGTTTGTTTGGAATCCACTGGTAGAATGGACACGTGGAGATTTTCATGATGATGCAGCAATTGGTGGTGAAGAAAGAAAGGGTATGGAGTTGGCTGTTAGCTTGAGTTTATTTGCATCACGAGTGCAGGAAATTCGTGTTCCCTTGCAGGTACTTGTTCATTTTAAAACTGGAGCTGTATTTTCCTCTGTTTGAAGAAAATGCAGAATATGTTGATCTTGAAAACTGTGTAAACATATTAATTCGCTTTATTCCTTCTTTCTTCAATCCTGGTGGCTGGAGCACATCTTGCACTTGCATGGCCATATCTTTGTGATAGATTGTACTGAATTACTCATATTTCTTGCATTGTCTTGAAGTTTTAGGGTCTGTGTTCATCTGGCACAGTAGCCAGGCTGGTGTTCATCACTTTGCATGCAACAACATATTTAGTATTCTATCCATCATATTTTTATCTGGAACTTAAAAATTTATTATTTCCCTTTAAATTGTGATCAGGAACATCATGATCTTTTATTGGCTACTCTGCCAGCCATTGAATCTTCTCTTGAGGTATGAGGCAGTACTGCCTACAAATTTTTTGTCTACTTACAAGCTTTGAACCTTTTTTATTATCTTTTTATTTTGAACTTTATTTTGACTTTTAGAATATGTGTACCAGAGATTTGCTGATGTTCTAAATCAATATGAGTGTGCCTCTGCTCTTTTTTATCGAGCTGATCAAGAAAGGTCTAACCTTGTTCTGCATGAGACATCAGCGAAGTCAATTGTTTCTGAAGTAACTTGTAATTCAGAGAAAACTCGTGCATCATTCGAAATTCAGGCTCGAGAATTTGCTCAGGCAAAGGCTGTTGTTACCGAGAAAGCTCAAGAGGCAACAACTTGGATGGAGCAGCATGGAAGGATCCTTGATTCTTTACGAAGCAATTTGATTCCGGAAATAAATGCTTGCATAAATCTGAGTGGTATGGAAGATGCTTTTTCTCTTACATCTGCTGTTCTTGTGGCAGGGGTTCCATTAACTATTGTTCCTGAGCCCACACAAGTACAATGCCATGATATAGATAGGGAAGTTTCTCAGCTCATATCTGAGTTAGATGATGGAATGTCTTCTGCCATAACTACACTCCAAGCATACTCTTTGGCTTTGCAAAGAATCCTACCCCTAAATTACCTTTCAACCAGTGCAGTGCATGGCTGGGCACAAGTTCTACAACTTTCTGTAAATGCACTTTCCACTGAGATCCTCTCTCTTGTCCGAAGACAGGCTTCAGACCTTATGGTGAATGTACGTGGGGATAATCTTGATTCTGTCAAACACAAGCATGGTGATCTGTGTCATAAAGTTGAGAAGTATGCAGTACAGATAGAGAAAGTTGAAGAAGAGCGTGCTGGGCTAGTCAACTCTATTGGCTCAGAGACCGAATTAAAAGCCAAGGATCGGGTTCTCTCTGCTTTTATGAGATATATGCAGTCTGCTGGTCTTGTAAGGAAAGAAGATGCTATTTCTTCCATTCAATCAGGACAATCTAAATATGCGGGGACAAGGGATGCAAGATTTCAAGGGGATCTGGAAGAGAAGAAGGATAAGGTGTTGTCTGTTTTGAATATAGCTGTTAGTTCCCATTATAATGAGGTTAAGAGTAGGATACAAGACATGTTTAGTGATTCCACTAAAGGAGGAAGTGCAAACAATAGAGTGCAGTATGATTTTGGAACTATTTTCTGTGGGTTTGAAGCACAAGTTGAGAAATGTGTTCTCTTGGCAGGGTTTCTTAGTGAACTACAACAGTTGGTTGGTAGAGAGATACCTAGCTTTGATACAGATAAAGATCATTCAAAATATCCTTCTGAACGGAATTGGGCTTCCATTTTTAAAACTAGTTTACTTTCCTGTAAGAGTTTACTCGGGCAAATGACCGAAGTTGTTCTACCAGATGTTATAAGATCTGCCGTTTCATTCAATTCAGAAGTTATGGATGCATTTGGATTAATCTCACAAATTAGAGGTTCTATTGACATGGCACTGGAGCAGCTTCTTGAGGTTGAAATGGAGAGGGCGTCTTTGGTTGAACTGGAACAGAACTACTTCATTAAGGTTGGCATCATTACCGAGCAGCAGTTGGCTCTTGAAGAAGCAGCTGTGAAAGGCAGGGATCATCTCTCTTGGGAGGAGGCAGAGGAGCTTGCCTCCCAAGAAGAAGCTTGTAGGGAACAGCTGGACCAACTCCATCAAACTTGGAACCAGAGGGATGTCCGTACTTCTTCACTCATAAAAAGAGAAGCTGACATAAAAAATGCCTTGGTTTCTTCAGAACGTCATTTCCAGTCTCTAATTTCTGCTGACGAGGAGAGGGAGCAGCATAATGTTAGAAGCAAAATGCTAATATCCTCACTAGTTAAGCCCTTCTCTGAATTGGAATCTATGGATAAATCATTGTCTTTATTTGGTATTTCTATTACTTCTCACTCAAATTACATTCCTGATATAGTGGATTTGATGAGGTCTGGAAACCCAATATCTGAATATATCTGGAAGTTTGGGGGCTTGTTGGATACCCATTCTCTTTTTATTTGGAAAATAGTCCTTGTGGATTCTTTTCTTGATTCATGCATACATGACGTAGCTTCATCTGTAGATCAAAATTTAGGATTCGACCAGCTCCTCAATATTGTAAAGAAAAAGCTAGAGGTCCAACTTCAAGAGCATATTGGTCAGTACCTGAGAGAAAGAGTTTCTCCAGCTTTCTTGGCTTTGTTAGATAGAGAAAATGAGCATCTGAAGCAACTAACAGAGGCAATAAAGGATGTTGCTCTTGATCAAGTGAAAAAAGATGTTGGGGCTGTGAAAAAGGTTCAACTTATGCTTGAGGAATACTGCAATGCTCATGAAACAGCTAGAGCAGCAAGGTCAGCAGCTTCCCTTATGAAAAGGCAGGTGAATGAGCTCAGAGAGTCTCTTCAGAAGACTAGCCTAGAGATTGTTCAGATGGAATGGATGCATGATACCTTGACACCCACCCATAGTACCAGGGTCATATTCCAGAAATTCCTTGCTAGTGATGATAACTCATATCCAATTATTTTAAGCCTACGCAGAGCTAAATTGTTGGAGAATATACAATCTGCTGTGTCAAAGATAGCTAGATCAATGGAGTGCCTGCAGGCTTGTGACCGAACTTCTATTACAGCAGAAGGGCAGCTTGAGAGAGCAATGGGGTGGGCTTGTGGTGGCCCAAATGCTAGTGCAACTGGAAATGCTTCAACCAAGAATTCAGGAATTCCTCCTGAATTCCACGACCATTTGATGAGGCGACGGAAATTGCTGTGGGAAACTAAAGAAAAGGCATCAGATATTATGAAAATTTGCATGTCAATATTGGATTTTGAGGCATCAAGAGATGGTATTTTCCGGTTTACAGGAGAGATTCATCCTTATAGGACTGGTGGTGATGGCAGGACTTGGCAGCAAGCTTACGTGAATGTGCTAACAAGATTGGATGTTACCTATCATTCTTTTACACGTTAGTTTGCAAAATTACTCAGCAGTTAACTTATATTCTCTTCATTTGCACTTCCATATGAGTGGTGAATGTATTTTTCTTGTTCCTCATCTTAGGTACTGAACAAGAATGGAAACTTGCACAGAGCACCATGGAAGCTGCTTCCAATGGCTTATATTCTGCTACTAATGAACTCTGCATTGCCTCTCTCAAAGCAAAGTCAGCTTCAGGTTACATGCCTTTTATTGACATTCATCACTACTTCCTTACTAATAAGCCTGCTTATGCTTGTTTCATGATTAGGCATAGACATGTTCATTGTTTTTGTTTGCTTTATAAAAAATATCACTCAGTGACAGAAACTCATGCATATCGCTTCTATGTTTGTTGGTAGATTATGTGTAACATTCTAGTTTTTCATTTACAGATGACTTACAAAGCACTGTTCTGGCTATGAGGGATTGTGCATGTGAAGTTAGTATTGCATTATCTGCATTCTGTCGTGTTTCAAGGAGCCATACTGCTTTGACTTCTGAATGCGGTTCCATGCTTGAAGAGGTGTGGCCTTTATGATAACTGATGCTAATTAAATTTCTTGTTAATGATGCTCTGTATTTTTACCATATCTGTATATAGTATGAGGCGGGAAATGATTTCAACTTCTACATCCCTTATTTTTTAAAATTGCATGATCAAGGATGTGGTACTTTTGATATGTTAGTGTGTGATTGGATGCATCAGCATATTAGATTGGGTGTCAAAGCCATGACATGGCTGTCATGGTGGCAGCTTGGGTGTACACTGCACCCTTGCTGGCCACCTAGCCAAGGCATGGGGGAGGCATTCCTTGGGCTCAGATAGGATGCTGGGGTTGGCATGGTCCAACCCCTTTGCTTGGTTGCTGGGGCGGACATGGTCCAGCCCCTTGCTTGCTGCTTGTAGCTGGGATGGGTGCAGCTCAGCCCTTGATGAAGGCTCAGTGATGTTGCTTGGAGAAGGCCCAGTGTTGCTTGGTGGAAGGATCAGTGTGGTTGTGGCCCATGCACTGTCAAGGTGCATGGCCTTGCTACTGTGGCTCATGTTCTGTTGGGGGCGTATGAACTTCTTGGTGTGGCTGATGTGTGAGCTAGGGGCGCAGCCCAGTCCAGTGGTTGCCTTGCTGACTTGTTGCTGGTTGTCTGCAGAGAGGGGCCACGTGGTGGCACTGATCTGCTTAAGGGATGTTGATGGTTGCCTGCACGCAGTGGCCACGTGGTGGCACTGCTCTGCCCAAGTGTTGCTGCTGTGCCTGAGGGCAATGAGTGCCCTGCTAGCCTTCTGGACATGCTGGGGGTGCTGAAGGGCCTTGAGTAAGGCAGTGGCCCTACCATTGGGGCTGCCCAAGCTGCCTGCATGAGGATTGCGTGCAGGAGTGGAGAAAGTCAGTGTTGTGCCTGCTATGACACCTTCTGCACATTCTGGGAGTACACAAGGGCTGCTTGAGTGTGGCATTGGCCCTACCAAGGGCGCTACCCAAGCTGCCAGCATGGGGCTTCTGTGTTGCAGTGGACAGCTGGTTGTTGTGGCATGCTTGCAAGGAGGTGGCGTGTGTCAGTGGGCAACCTAGCCATTGGTGAGTTTCTATAGCCCTGTGTTGGGGTGCTGCACGAAGCTGATGGAAGGCCTGCATGGAGTTGGCTTGCTGCAATGAACAAAGGCATGCTGTTGGGTGTCAAGCATGCCTTGCTGGTTGGCTGATTGGGGCAGTGGGCATGTGCTAGGTGGCAGCCCACAGTCGGGTTGAAGCCCCCTCTTGTGCTTATAAATAGTTGCTTGGGGGTTCAGTTGCAATATTGGCATTCGCTGGGAATGTCAGAGTGGCTGGTGAGAGCAAACAGTGACAGATTGGCTGAGTGTGCCAAAGATTGGCTGATTGCTGGAGAGTGCCGGACAAAGTGAGGAGCTGCTGTGAGTGACTTGTGAGTAGGGCTACAATCCAGTCAAGTTGAGCCGAGTATTGAATGTTTAAGCTCTATTCATTTAATCTTGGCTCGTGTTTATCACCGAGCTAAATAATTTGTTTAAGTTCTGTTCATTTATTTTTCTAATGAACCTGAGCTTGTTCAAGAGCTACTTAATTAACTTATTAATTCCTTATATAAAGTAAATTCAGGATTGTTTATTTTTTCGTAAATTCATACCAATTATTAGTTAATTAATTATTGTTAAGATTTTATCATTTGAGTTAGTTAAATAAATTAACTTAAATCTTAAATAATCCTATCTCGAGTTTATATGTATGTTTTATAGTATGTACATGAATTCATGATGCGCACAAACACACATATATATACATGCATACAAACACATTCATCCACACACAAACACGTATGTTAATATGAGTTAATTAAATAAATTAACTTGAATCTTAAATAATCTAATCTCGAGTGTATACATGCATACAAACACATTCATGTACACACAAACACATGTCAATATCAACTATCAAGACTCACAATAACAATTATTCCAGCTATATCTAATATATTAGGAAAAGAATTCCTTTTTACTTAAGATGTTCTAATTACGAAATTATAATAATACTATAAAAAAATAAGAAAAATGAAATTTTACGAGCTTATTCGAGTCGAGCCGAGTTTATACGAATATAGTTCGTTTAATAATCGAGCTTAATTTTGTATTCATGGTCGGCTCATTTGTTAAATGAATCGAATTCGAGTCAAGTTTATACGAACAAGTGTCGAATGGGTTGTCAAACGGACTTGTTCATTTACATCCCTACTTGCGAGGAACATTAGAATACTTTGAGGGTTGTATTTCGAGTGTTGCCTCTTGCACAGCCTTGGTGGCCGAGTCATTTGAGAGTCCTCTTGTAAAGCCTTGGTGGCTTGAGTGAGTTTAGACTTAAGGGCTCCATTTGAGTTGTAAGGACCCTAGTCACCCCTTGTACATTCGTTTGAGTTGACTGTAAAGGTTGGGAGGTATTGCTCCCGTAAAGTACTGATTGTGTTCTTGTGCTTGTGCTATGGCATTGTGATTTCCTTAACCTTCTTTGGAGTGCAAGGCTTCCTAGGCACTGCTGTGTGCTTTGCTTAGGGAGTTAAAGGCTGCCTAGGCAATGCTTGGTGCTTTGGCCTTGGGCCACTGGTTTGAGTGCAGAAAAATTTTCCCCATGACATTGGGTCTCATGAAATTGACGAATGAGCTCACATGGTTTTTATCTTTCCCGACACATAATGGCATATAGCAGTTATTGGTTTTTCTGAATTCATTTAGGCCTGATTTTCACAGTATTACTGAAAGCACAATGGGTGAATCTTGCCTTTAAGGCAGAGTCTTTTACCATCAAGTTATTCAATATACCTCTGAACTTGGATTGCAAAGTTTATTAGATTAACTTTTTCATTACAAATTAATTCATGTAATAAACAATTTTATTCATGAACCACTCTGGGAACTGGCAACACAATAGAAAGGGGATGACAAGGGGATATTAATAAGCCTTTTTAGGTGTAGTAATTCTAGAGTAAGTAGATGGCCTGACGTTAAGTTCTTGTAGCCAAGCTTTTGTCTCACTCTTATATACTAATTATATTGTAAAGTTTAAGAGATTTGGGTTAGAAAAGAGGGAAGCTTTGATAGGCGGTCCACTTCTGGGTTAACCAAAACAATGTTCCTGTAGCCAAGGTACATTGGGACTCCTTAACTCCTGTAGTCAATCTTTTTACTATGCCATGTAACAAGATTACCACCAACAAAGGTACAGTAGCCAGAAGTGGACCATCTATCAGAGTGACTTCCAGCGCAATCAGCATCACTAAAACTAGTGACAGACAAAGTAGTTGTCGTGTATAACAATCCTCGACTAGGGGCACCCTTTAGACCACAGACAACATCAAAGTGAGGTTGACGAGAAGCATGCATACATTGACTAACCACTCCAATAACATAAGTAATGTCATGGCAAGTCACAATAAGATAAATTAACTTCTCAACCAGTTGGCGGTATTGACCGATATTAGTAAACAGGTCACCTTGCTCACCATCAAGTTTAACAGTAGAGTCCATAGAAGTATCAGCAGGTCGAGTACCCAAGAGACCAGTCTTAGACAAAAGATCAAGAACATATTTCTGTTGAGATAGAGAAATGCCCCAAGAAGAATGAGCAACTTGAATCCCAAGAAAATAGCGAAGAGCACCCAAGTCCTTGGTATGAAATTGCTGACTTAAATATATTTTCATATCAACAATACCTATTGAGTCACTTCTAGAGATGATAATGCCGTCCACATAAACAATCAAGACAATGGTGCCAGTTGGAAGAGTGACGAACAAAGGTAGAATGATCAGACCTAAAGCACTGGAACCCATACCCAAGTACAACAGCATTGAAGCTATTAAACCAGGCACGAGGAGGCTGCTTCTGACCATACAAGGCCTTTTGCAATCGAGATATCAAGTGATCACTACTAGCGACAACATATCCAAGTGGCTGATCCATGTATACTTCCTCATGAAGATCTCCATGAAGGAAGACATTCTTTATATCAAGTTGGTATAAAGGCCAAGAACGACTAACAATGATAGAAAGCAAAATCCGAACAGAATTGAGATGGGCCATAAGGTGCTCAATAGAACCATCAAGAAGATGCTTAATAGTGTAAACCAAATGACAGCCAACCATTTGCTTCCGAGGGGGAAGAGTAGTAAGCTCCCAGGTCCGATTCTTGTGAAGTGCACTCATTTCCTCATACATAGCATGCTTCCATCCAGATGAAGCCAAAGCTTGATTATAAGAGGAAGGAATAGAGAGAGGATAGTGCACATGCAAATAAATGCAAGCAAGAGGAAATACTATCATATGAAACAAAATGAGCAATAGGATGTTGAGTACAAGTACGTTTATCTCATCGTAAGGCAATAGGTAAATCATTGGTATTCAGAGAAGAGGAAGATGGAGCAGGGACCTTAGACGGAGAAGATGTAGTATCAGGGCTATAAGAAACAACATGTCTATCTCGAGATTGTCGATAAACATGCAATGGAGGATTGGGAAGCGAAGACAACGATATTGGAGGAGTAGGAGAAGAAGTTAAAGTTATCGGAAGAGTAGGAGAAGATAATGAAGACTCCCCCTCATGACTAGAGATAAGGTCAGAAGACATTTTGACCAGGTGAGGAAAAGAAGAGGTGGGCTCAAAAAAGGTAACATCTGCACTCACAAAATATCTACGTGACTCAGGGCTGTAACAACGATAGCCCTATGAGTATGAGAGTACCCTGGGAAAACACACTTATGAGCCCAGGGGGATAACTTATTTTTGCGAGACTCAAGGACATGAACAAAGGCGACACAACCAAACACACGAGTAAGAGGAAAAGGTGTGCGATCAGGATATAACAGAGAAAATGGAGACCTATGATCCAGGACAGCAGAAGGCATACGGTTAATAAGATGGCAGGCACTAAGAACAGCGTCACCCCAAAAATGTTTAGGTACCTTCATATTGAACAACAAGGTGCGAGCAACATCCATCAAATGATGATGCTTTCCGTCATCAACACCATGTTGTTGAGAGGCGTGAGCACAACTAGTCTAATGAATAAAACCAAAATCACCACAAAGAGAACTCACAATGACCGAGTATATTCTAATGCATTATCAAATTGAAGAACCTTAATACGTTTATTACTTTGAACAAGAATTTCAATATAGAATTTAGAAAAAAAAATATTAGGTAACTCATATCTCTCTTTCATAAAAAACAACCATGTCATCTGAGAGTAATCGTCTAGAAAATAAAGAAATCCATTCAAAGTAGAAATGTAGGAGGGATCCCATATGTCCAGGTGGATTACATCAAAAGACTCAGATTGACGACTATGACTACTACTTGGGTAGTATTGTTCTTTGATACCAAGTTGGATTGTAAATTTTAATAGATTAGGGTTAGGAAAGAGGGAAGAAGAAGAGAAGAGAAGACATAGAGAGTGTTTAGAAAAGGTTTAGGAGTGAATTGTTTAGTCCCCTCACCATAGCATATATTCATATTAGGGTAAATATTAGGGTAAATATAACATGATTTCAAGAATAGCCTTATGCCCTAGTGACATGATTACAAGAATACCCTTAAGCTATAAGAATAAATAAATAAAGAAAGAAAAAAAAATATATAGATATAACTCTAACAATACTTTTTCCCACTTAATCCACACTTTTTTTTTTTTTTTTTTCAAAGTGTGTTGGGACAAAGGATGCCCTCTGCTTCAACATCTATTTAAAGATGAACAGTCCGATTCATTCATCTGATCCACCAAAATGATGTAGCATTCTGATTCATTTAATATCCTTGGTCTGATATTGGCAGTTTACTGATGGTTTCTACAATCTATATTTTTTGAGCTTCAGCCATGTCCCTCATGTACATCTATTCAGTAGAAACATTTTATGATATCAACTTCAAAACAAAAGAACAGTGAGTTGGAAGATGGTAATATTTTGGCTTTGATAAAACATGGGTAGGCAGTCCCCACTAACCTTTCCACCTCAGCCCATAATCTCCAATATAAAAAGCAGAGAAATAATAATTAGCCAAATGAATAAATATTTTCAACATCACAATAAGGAGTTTTGTTTTGCATGGATGCTATTTGTTATACCACTCTAATTATCATTAGGAATCAAAAGGTGATTGATAAATTTGTCTTAGTAGTCCATAATGCTGAACAGCTAAAGGTACTCGAGCCATTCTTCATACTGTCCATTTTATCTGTTCTTTTCTGTTTCTTTCCTTTTCTTTTGCTAAATTTGATTTATCTGGGCCACTTATGAATTGTATTCAAGGGATTCTTGACATTTTTCGTTATACGTCACTAATGTTTTGGTATTTCTTGTAGGTCCTGGCGATAACAGAAGACCTACATGATGTTTACAATCTGGGAAAGGAGGCTGCTGCAGTGCACTTCTCTCTTATGGAAGATCTTTCAAAGGTTTACTTTGTTTTCCAATTTGCTGTTATTATCTACTATTTACAATTATTATTATTTGTTTTTCATTTGTTTGTACTGACACTGATTGCTTGCTTATGTAAGCAAATAGGTGCTTACATATGGGCTCTTTTTTTTTTTTGTTGCTTATCTAGGTCTGCTCTGAAGTCACAACAATATATTCTGACTTTCTTATTTCTTGTGCAGGCAAATGCAATCCTTCTTCCACTTGAAGCAGTGTTGTCTAAAGATGTAGCTGCAATGACTGACACAATGGCTAGGGAAAGGGAGACCAGTACAGAGATATCTCCCATTCATGGGCAAGCCATATACCAGTCTTATTGTTTAAGAATTAGAGAGGCTTGTCAGACTTTTAAGCCCATGGTACCATCACTTACGTTGTCTGTGAAGGGACTCTATTCCATGTTAACCAGGCTTGCACGAACTGCTAGTCTACATGCCGGCAATCTTCATAAAGTATTTTTACAGTTTTGAGATTAATCGTGTTGGTTATCTATTAATGTTACTATATTTTGAAAATACTTATCAAAAAATTTTTTTTGAAAATAACATGATTACTGAAAGTGGATACATCCTCTCTCTCCCTCCCTTTGACAGGCCCTTGAAGGACTAGGAGAAAGCCAGGAAGTAAAATCACAGGTAATTGATGCGTCAAGGGAAGATCTTGCTGGTGATGCTACTGAATTCACTGACAAGGAGGGAGGAAACCTCTCCATATCTGACAGTGGAAGCACCGAAAAATTTCTTGGTGTTACTGGACTTTCTTTGCAAGATAAAGGATGGATATCTCCACCAGATAGCATCTGCAGTAGCATCTCTGAATATAGCATTAGCCCAGCTGAAGAAAATGTTCCAGATTGCTTAAATGACCTGTCAGAAGAGATTGGACAGCTTTTGCATGGGTCTAGTGCCACAGGTAATCAAAACTCTGCTCCATTTTCTCAAACTAATTTCCAAGAAATCTCACGTTTTGTGCATTCAGAATCCAAGTATGTGGGGGTTAATGTCATTAATACAGGTTCTGTCAAGTCGACAATGAATGAGCCAGTTGAATATCTGGAAGTTGTGACAGCACCAAGCAATGAATCTGTAACTGTCCCTGCTGATAGTTTGCACTCTGTGAATAAGAACTCTGATGAGAAGTTTGGGGGTAATGATGAGATATTTTCATTGAACAAAGCTAAGATTGAAGATGAAGATCATGAAGCTCCTATTCCTAATACACATGGTGGTAGTCGAGTTAGCAGGGGTAAGTGTCAAGCATACATATCAATTGTTTTCATGCATTCTTTTTTTTTTGGGGGGGAGGCGGGCGGGCATATCTTTCCAGAATCAAATTTATTTAGTATGGAAAACTAAACAAGGTCTGGTATTTTGATCATAATTCAGTCACTTAGGGAATTAAATTAGTTCTTGAAACTTCAGTACAAATTTCATTATTTTTGGCCTTTCCCCCCCCTAATTGCTTACATAAGTTGGGTGTTAATTCCCTTGGGACCAAAAGGGGGAAAAGAAGACCTGGTTGTAACTTTCTTGTTTATTTGTTTGTTTGTTTTGTTTTGTTTTTCCTCTTTTTTTTTTGGGTCACTACTAGGTAAAAATACTTATGCAATGTCGGTTTTGAGGCGAATTGAGATGAAACTAGACGGCAGAGACATTGGTGACAACAGGTTTCTGCTTTCTTTGGAACTCTTTAGTAGGTTTTGAGTTAAATTCTTATTAACAGTGAACCTTTGTTGCACTTCTAGAAATATTAGTGTTGCAGAGCAAGTGGAATATCTACTTAAGCAAGCCACGAGCGTAGATAATCTTTGCAACATGTACGAAGGTTGGACACCATGGATTTGAAATTGTGAAGTCTGTGCGCTTTAGATTCAAGCTTCAGTCTCAAATTACTTTTTGCAAGATACCCTTTCAGGCATGTCAGGGGTACTTCATTCACTTGTTATTCTAAAAGACATACTTGGGTCTGTAACATTTGCCTGTCTACAAGGAAGCCATTGCACCTATTGCCTTAGCAAGCCCTATATTTGGCTTCACAATCTCTGCTTTGCCATTGACCTATTGCCGGAGCAAGCCCCATGTTTGGCTTTACAACCCCCTGATTTTTCCTCACAGAATAAGACATAAGCATCTCAGGTATGTCAGTGATATTTCATTCACCTGTTATGCTAAAAGACATACTTGGTTCTACTAAAAGACATACTTGGTTCTACAAGAAACCATATTTGGCTTCACAACCCCTTGATTTTTCCTTGCAGAACCATGAGCATCTTCAGTGACATAATTTGGCATAAATTACAGAGAGCTGCTTTGGATGGCTCTATCCAACGTTTGGCCCATGCTTCCCTTCAACTTTCAAGGGGTCAGCAGTTCTTCAGGCAGAAGACATACTCCGCTCCCTTCCAAGACAGATCTCACGTTAGCATGAAGTACCTTACCAGATTGGCTCATATCACATGTAACACAGACTCGAGTGTTAAATCTGCCTCTGCTTTGCAAGGGATTGCTCTGCCAGCTTGCATTAAAAGCCTTTATGTTGATGCCATAAGTTTGCATGCCTGCTGCTCACACAGGAACACCATTGAGGTGTTTGAAACCTATTTTGTTGATCGCCGAAGGAGAGAATACTGTGATGTGCTTTCAAGACGATTACTAGTTCTGCGCACCATTCTACCATGGTAATTGCATCCGCACAAGTTTTTGGTAAATATCCATTATTTGCCAAGGCAGTCGATCTCGGTCTTGTAATTATTCAATAATAGGCCAAGTAATTCCAAATGGCCTTGTCAGACACTGTTTTTTCTTGTGTGCATGGCCATGGCTATCGTCTTTATCACTCTTTTTTTTTTTGGTACTTCACATTGTCTGAAATCGAGGCGTATCCCTCAAAGTTGTCCATTACTTGAAGGAAGCAAGTGGTCGTCACCTGGTTGATCTTATAATTTTAGTCCTTTATATATGGACTCCACTTTGAACATCCAATTACTGTGCCAGCCTTGTGTGAACTTTGGCAGCTTTACTGTGTTTCTTGGATGGTGTTTTTTGTGAGTTAGGCTGTCGACTACTCTTGTCTCTTGGCATGTCTTTAATTCGCCATGGTCTTTTAGCCTATTTGAAGGGGAAAGGGGAAAATGATGTGGAACATCGTTAGTTAGGGGTGCTTTTTGTTTTAAAAAAAGTTCTAATGTGACATAAAGGGAAAAATTGTTTGTGTTTGGGTTGTTTGTTAATGTTTTTATTTTAAGAAGTCATTTTTTTTTAAAAAAAACAATTGACAAATATTATGAGGACATCAACTACACAGTGCTTGATGCCCTCATCCTTGGAATGAGGAAACTGCAAGTGATTCTTTCATAATGGGACCATAAAGCATCAATTTCTTGTTCTTTCAGAAATTGCTTCCATTATTTGCTCGTCTTATGTTATATGGGATTATGAGTTATATATATATGATTTGTGAACCCATTTGGGCCCAGTTTGATTGATATTGCAAATTTGCAAGGGTAGATGTCAACCAATGGTTTAAAAATAGAGGTTTAAAAATAGAGTAATGCTTGATATCTATCTATTTTATTAATCTTTGTTCATCTGTTTTTTTTTTTCTGGATATCACTCGATCAATGTCCTCTATTTATTTGTTTTGGGCTAAAAAAAAAATGGACACTGAACATTATTCTTTAAAATATCATAACTCTAAAAATTATTTCCCAAAATTCATTATTTTTTGGAAGAAAACTGTTTTTTTGGTGCCCAAAATTCATTATCATTTGGCTCGGCAGAGGAGCCTAGACAAACTTTACAGATGCATGGAAAGGATATTGTGGTACATGGTCCAGCTGACACATAAAAGGTCATTGCATCTGTCTTTGATAAACATCCATATTTGATTGCGGTGGACTACACTACGCCCTCTGCAGTAAATGATAACAATTATGGAACATACTATTTGAAAACAAAGAAAAAACAGAAAACAAAACCATCACCTGCACTCAATAGAAATTTCTTTCGTGGCAAATGACGCCTTGATTTAAGATCTTACAATAAAGTGAGTTAAGTCACTATTTTACCTTGAATCCAATATTACATCTATATTATCTAGTATTGGGAAATTAAATTAGTTTGTGCTATATTTAATTAGGGGATAAGTTGCTGTCCTAAACCTATCTCCTTAACCTTATAAGGCTGTCTGTTGTTTTATGTGGTTGTACTTATTATAAATTGTAGCTATGTTGTATCAGTAGTCCAAGAATGTTTTTTTTTTTTTTTTTCCTTTTTTCTAATTCAATGGAGAAAAAGGGTTAAGATAGTCCAAGAAAGTTGATTCAAAATAACAGTGTTTAATCCATGTTTGTGCGAATCTGTGCCTTCCTACTTTTTGTTAAAGTAGAATAATATAATTTGTGTGATTTATGCTTTATTATTTAATCCACGCTTGTGGTATTGTACCTATGCATAATAATTAAAGGAAAATGCTAAAATATTTACCTATATTTTTCTTTCATCCTTCTTAATATTATCATCACCATTAAATTTGTGGTCCTCATGATCCAATAAATATGAGACCACAGATCTAATAATAATTTTAAAAAATAAAAAATAGATATGAATAAATGTTATAGCAATTTCCATAATTAAATCAGCTTGTGAAAACAAACCATCGAGATGCCAACCCGTTGTATGAGTCGAAAATGTAAGTAGTGTGTTTAAATAGTGTGTTTTCACATGCTTTGCCGCCAACCCGTAGTATGAGTAGAAAATGTAAACAGTGTGTTTAAATAGTGTGTTTTCACATGCTTTGCCATCAAATGTGAAAACACACTATCTATAAATAGTATGTTTTTCCATATGATGGCTAAACACATAATAATGTATTTTCACATGATAAATGACCCAATAAACAATATCTCTGAATGAACTTTCATTTTTATAAGGGTTCTTTTGTGGGATCACAATGTTTCTTGGCAATGTGGGACTTACGTGAAGAAGGAGAAGTACCGCCCGTTTTATTTATCTTGCCAGTTTGTTTTCCATGTGGGACATCTCGTAATGGCTATTGGCTAGTCTGCAGCCACTCTACTGCTATGAAGAGCATGTCACCATGTTTACGGGGCACTAACTGGAGGATAACCAGGTTGACGAAAAGTTGGAAAACTTCAATTTCAAAAGCCCAAGTATAAAAGTTCATGGAAAACTAAAGAAACAAATTCAATAATCAAGGTAAACCTATGATTTTCGGGGACCTATTGAGGGAATTTTCATATATACCTTGGGCTTTAAGTTAAGAAGGCCAAATCAAGGAAATGAAAAGATAAAAGCAAAATTTTGAAGCCCACTTTTGAAATTTTTAAAATAACGTAAATTTTCATAAAACCAATCTAGAAGCTTTTAAGATTAGAAATTTAGAATCAAGTAATTAACATACTATATAGTAAATACAATAGTACACACTTATTACTTAATAACTAATACTAATATACATACTTATATTTATAAAACTTATTTTTATTAATACACATACATACATATTAATAAATATGCATATATATATATAAATATATACAAGGAGTTAACGATTCGAGCCAAACGAGTCTAGTCAAACTTATACAAGTCGAGCTCACGAGATTTATCCGAACTAAACCAAGTTTATACGAATATATCTCATTTAATATTCAAGAAATTTTTTGTGCTTACGAATGACTTATTTATTATTCGAATCAAAATCAAATCGAGTTCAACCGAACCGAATCAAACTGAGTTCACGACAGTTGACTTATCTACACCTCCATGGCTAACCAAACCATATTGATTATCTTCTCCATATTTTGAAGTGGGATCACGAAGGATAAAATTGTCTTTATAAAATTTAATACAATATTTTATTTTTATTTTTTCCAACCATCGTTTTAATCCAACGGATAAGAGCTAACCGTTCGCAACCCCAAAACTTTTTGAGTTAAAAAAGAGTCAAAATTACCGTATCATGCTTTCTTCAGACTTGCAACATTTACCACAATTTCGAATCCTCACCTCCTCAACGGTCACCCCTCCTCCAATCCCCATGTATGATGTATGAGAAATGATATAGACCAACACAGATTGATTTTGGTATGACGTGAATCAGTGCTCTGTATGTATATTACTCATATGAGAAATGATATAGCTTATTTCAGGCTGATTCAACAGTAAATTAGCTTGAAAATAAATGAGAATTTTTTTAAAAAAAAAAAAATTATTTTTTAATCATAAAATTCACTAAAATTACTGTTTACATGTCCAGACTAATTCAATGATAAATCAGCCTGGGCTGCTTTTTATCATTAGCTATATACATATCCCCACCTCTCCTCTTCCATTCCAAAATAAACACTCGAAAGCACCAACACTCGAAAACCCTCTGAAACCTATTTCCAACATAGGGAGTGAGCGGTTTTGGGAAAAATCGGGTAACATTCCTAAATACTAAGATGCTAATATCTCTACCTTAATTCTTACTCTTTGCTCCATACAATTGTTTCCTTCTTCAATTGTTTCTCTCGCTTTACTCTCTTCCCCTCTCTGTTTCTCTCTCTACGCCGGGCTGTTTATGGAAATGTGCGGCGGAAAATGATATGAAACACTATTTCTTGTGCTTACCAAAATCTCCCATTAAATAATATTCATTTCTCCAGGCCCCGACCACATACGGTGTCTCGTGGACTCCGCTGACGATGGCGTCCTCACTTAAAGTGATGCAGCACCTGGGGTTCTTCTCTGGAGGCCTAAGACCAAGAAGTGCCATTCATCGGAATCAAAGATCAACATCGTCTTTCATCTCAATGTCGTCGTCCGATTCAACGATTCAAAATCTCTACAAAACGATGTCGTCCCAAAACCTAAGCATTCCCATCATGGTAAAGCGACGATAGCACCCTTTATAGTAATTACTAATGTTTGAGGAAGATGCTCGTCCTAGGAAATGAGATTCACAAACTTCATTTCTACCTCTGCAGTTTAACTTGAGACCCATTCAACAGCTCCAAACCCCGTTTGACATAATAATTGGTTTTGACCAAGTATATTCCAGCTTGTATCAGATTTATTTTCCCACTTTTCGTTTATGTTGAGATGACTGAGGAGTGTTTGATAATGACATGATTAATTTTTTGTAAATCTTTTGTGATGAAAGTAGTATCTCATGGGCCGCTGAGATGGTGCACCTCATGCATGTGTTGTTACTACATTTGTTTCAGGTAAATGGTTGTAAAGGCAAAATGGGGACGGCTGTTATCAAAGCAGCAGACTCTGCAGGAGTTAATGTTGTTCCTGTATCATTTGGCTCGGCAGAGCAGTCTGGACAAACTTTGCAAGTGCATGGGAAGGATATTGTGGTACATGGTCCAGCTGACAGAGAAAACGTCCTTGCATCTGTCTTCGATGAACATCCAAATTTGATTGTGGTGGACTACACTACGCCCTCTGCAGTACATGGTAACAATCATGGAACATACTATTTGGAAACAAAGAAATCCAACTTTACTATATTGATGCAGAGGCTCTAATTCTTCTATTCATCTTTTGAGTTTATCTCTTTAAGCTTATTTAAATCTTATGTTGTGGATGTGTAGATAATGCAGAGCTATATTGTAAAGTTGGAGTGCCCTTTGTGATGGGAACCACAGGTGGAGACAGGGACCGTTTATATAAGACAGTAGAAGACTTTAAAGTTTATGCAGTAATTTCCCCACAAATGGGTAAACAGGTGATCAGAATTCATTGCTCTTAGCTTTTTGTTTTTTGTAAATCAGTACGCTTAACCGTGTATACTTTAACACTCTAGAACTTTTCCTTTCGTGTTCTTCTATTATTTGTTGTTTGGTCAGGTTGTTGCGTTTCTTGCAGCCATGGAAATTATGGCAGAG
>FXXK01000135.1:1166656-1222046 GCA_900184695.1 Betula pendula | reverse complement strand
GTCTCTCTCTCTCTCTCTCTCTCTCTCTCTCTCTCTCTATTTTCCTTGGAAGGGTGGGGGCTTAAGTAGTTTTAATCCCTTCATTGGGTTTTCTTATTTGTAAATTGCTATTTCTAGATGGTCATTCATAAGAATTCTCAAATCAACCAAGCCTTCGTAAAAAATTTAAAATTACAATGGTGCTACAGTTGCCTCTTATTTGATGAATCTTTAGTTATGCTTAATCACTGGAATCACTGCACCTATTACGTGAATTAACTAGTCTTGCAATTCAGCTCTCATTACTCAATATCTATTCTTTAAAACAATTGAATCTTATGTTAAAGTGTGAGTTACTTCATTGTATTATTAGCACTGTCTGAGGCATTCATTTCCAATTTTAGGTGATGGAATCCCATCAAGCAAGCAAAGTGGACACATCTGGAACTGCCAAAGCTGTTATTTCTTGCTTTCAGAAATTGGGGGTGTCTTTTGATGTGGACCAAGTAAGTTAAAAGAATCTGTATAGTATTCTTTTCATATGTATCGGATTTTTTTTTTCTTGTATACTGAAGTTGTGCCCCTCTACTCTTTTAATTAATTTACATTACTTATCCAAAAATGTATCAGATTCTTTTTCCTTTTCCAAAATAATTCTTGTGAGATTTGCTGGATGCATTTGCTAGTCATTTGTCATAGTTTTCTAATTCAGAGTCAATTATACTGAAGCGGACCAAGCTGGACTTTGGAGCTTGCATTTGCAAATACATTTTTAGATTGGCCTATTTTGTGTTGGTTTATGGAGGCTTTGCTCATAGGTGTTCATTTTACCTGAAAAAAAAAAAGAAAAGTTTTAAATCTAGAGGAATTTGTTAGAATTGAGTCAGACTACCTTGAATCCAGGTGGTCCCCATGCCCCTTTCATAGTTTCCAACATTCATTCCATAGTAGCGGTTAAAGGCTTTATGGGAAATAGATGGTTAGAATCCTTGGTCTTCTAGCCTAAGTCTTCACTATTTTATCATCTCAGTACTTTTATCTGATAACAGCTATAAGTATTAATTGGCCATTTAACTATAAGAACTAAATGATTTCAAAAGGACCTCTATCCAGTGTTATTCCTTTGTCCCTTTGTCCCCCCTTTTCTTTACTCCCCCTTCTGTGCTTGTACTGGAGGCTATATAAATAGGGGCACCAGCATTTTGGATAAAAATGCTCTTTAGCTATTTTTAGCAATATTTTTCTGACATACATGCTTGTTGATAGGTATCAACATGTCAAAAAGAAGAGAGAATGGGCTTTTTTCTATTATGTTGATTAGAAGACCGATATGCAAAATCTTAAGAGTACTCCTGTCCAATTTTCTTAATAGCATGAAAATAAATCAATAGAAGAGTCTGGTAGGCAAATATCTAAATTATTTTTCATCAGTTTATTGTCTTACGCATCTTTAGAAGCATTCTGAATTTAATGTTTAATTTTTCCAATTTGGTAGGATTTTATTTATTTATTTTCAATGGGAGAGTATCGTTTCTGTTTTCTTTTGTCTGGTCACATTTGCTTTATTATGGTGAAAATGGGTGTTTGTCTGAAATGTTTTTCAAAAAGTTTTGGCATCTTCATTAATCTTTATGTTTTTTAAACATTTTTCTCAGATACAAATGATACGGGATCCGAAGCGACAACTTGAGATGGTTGGAGTTCCAGAGGAGCATTTGTCCGGTCATGCATTTCATATGTATCATCTGACATCACCTGATCAAACGTAATAGTCAACGACTCAACATCCTCAGTCCGCCGGTCATGTCATCTCTTTCTGTGTGTGTGTGTGTATGTGTTCAGCTAATATGCTTTGAGTGATGTTATATCTTTTTCTTTGCAGAGTTTCCTTTGAGTTTCAGCATAACGTTTGTGGTAGATCAATATATGCGGAGGGTACCATTGATGCGGTATTATTCCTTGCTAAGAAGGTACTAATGCTTCCATTCCTCTTGCTTTGGTGATTGTTTCTGTTACAATGTTTTACATTAATGATTTATAACGATGTAAACTCTGATGTAATCCAACTGTAATAGCAGTTATAACTACTATATTCTTACCTCTTTTACCTTTTTCTGCAATATCTCATTGGTCAAAGATAATAGTAGAATATCTTTTTCAGAATTAGTTGTCTCAAAACTATATCAAAAACTATACTTCAGTGATAAGAAGAATATTTGTTACTTATCAAAAAAGATAAGAAGAATGTTTGTTGAATTTCGAGCAATAACTTTCGTTTCTCTCCCATGTTTTTGTTGACTGGAGTTGGGTTTAAGGTGTTACGGTGTTCTGTTCAACCATCCTCTGTTTCTTTACTATTTAATTGTACAAATATTGTGAAAATTGTAGGTTCAGTCAAAGGCCGACAAGCGGATATACAATATGATCGATGTCTTGCGGGAGGGTAACATGCGATGAAGTAGGATTTGCACACAGATTTGTATGAGTATTTAACTTAGCTTAAGTTTATTAGATAGTTGTTTAGTAACATGGGGATTGCAATTTTGCATTCATAGTTTTTGGGCATCATCGTTTTCTATTCTATTTTTCAGAGAACCATGCGGTTGATGGTTGCAATGATAACTAGGGAGTGGAGGCAAATACTAATGTTGTACTGAAATTACCTCTATTGAACACACTGATAGCGTGCAAAGAGCCAAGCTTGAGCACTAGAGACCTTGGCGCAGACCATTGGTTGGGCAATGCCTGCAAACAGGCTGACTAATTTTCTTGAATATATGTCAACTCTGGTTTGTGAGAGCTAAACAAAGGAACTAGCTTGTGCTGATCTCATTCCTGCAAGGAGGCTTTGGCCTGTCTGAGCTTAAGCATTGCTGAGCTTGGACGAGCTGACCCACTGGGGCTCTTAACGGTTATGATGTCTGGGCTTGTATGATCAATTCTCTGGCTTTTCTTCTTTTGTTTCTCTCTACCTAAGGAGCAAAGGCATATCTTAAATTTTGCATGAAATTAGGAGTGACAATTCGTGTTTGTTTGTTAGGTTTAGGTCATGTCGAGTTATGGGAATAAGACTATATAGGTTTAACTCTCACCGACCCATTTAATTAAATAGATCAAACCTCTCAACTTAACTCGCTAAATTCGTGTTGGGTTTGCGAGTTGTGTCAAAAATTGTTAGTTTTAAATGTCATATGTTAGGTTTGGATTGTGTCGAGATATCAGTATAAGACTATATAGATCAATTTTAACCCGATCCGCTTAATTAAATGAGTTATATATTTTAATTTTAACATGTTAATTTTGTATTGGATTTTTGTTACCGTCTTTCTAATGGAGAGTTTCTTAAGAGAGATTGTTGCAAAAAAAAAAATCTTAGCAAGTTCTACAAAGAATGCTCCCATTCCAGTTTTACCTAGAAGTTTGGTGTTCCAATTAAGTGGCAGGAGTAATAAGACCATGCTTGGGAACTAAAGGCGTATTGTCATGTTTGTTCTTCCCTTGCTCTCATTTTACGGGCCAGAATTTCCATGCTATTCTGCAATTCCTTAGTTCAACTACAAATATGTCATCTTTTTGGGTCATTCAAATGGGATCAAATGCTCCTCTCCATTTCATTAGGAATTATTTTACGGTCAAAATTTTATTTTATTGCATATAATGGCATCAATTTACCTTTTATAATGGGCCCAAATAGTACCAATTTTTCTTTCTTTCAGAAATTGTTTATGTTATTCTCGTCTGTAATATAGGACTATGAGTTATTTAATGGTCAATTTATTGTGTTATATTTAACCATGATATAATGTCATATGATGAATATATTATCACGTCATTTAAAAATTATAAAATGACTTAACATCATATATACAGATAAATACAATAACATAAAATCTTTACTATAAAATAGTTTATTGTTTGTGCATAATAGTAATGATAATAATAATGAGGAGGGTTTATTTTATTATTATTATTATTTTCTCTGCGTATAAGGGGGTTACTATTATTATAATAATAATTGGGTGCTAAACCTCATCAGATAAGCATAGAAGTTGGAGTTTCAACACCTACTAATACTGGCAAAATATATATAGAAAAATAAAATAAGATACCACTAGCTTGCTCCGGTTTTGGGAGTTGCTGTGGGGACAAAAAAGATGATTGAAAATGGGTGCGTCTCTGTTTCAAAGCACACAGATAGGAATACAAGAAGGTGTGCGCCTGCGTTTTATCACCATTCTACCCTTCTACCCTTGTACTACACTTCACTTCTCAACCTCGTTATATAAACCCGATTTTCCTTCACGACTCAAAATATTAAGGATCCAAAAGGTTTCAAATATCTCAAAAGTTAAAGCACTTCTAACATCTTCTGTTTTCTTCTTTCACTTCTCAACCTTACCAAAGGAATTGAAGATTTTTAGTCATGTCTCGGCTGGTGGATATGTGGACTAGTGAGGTGGCCAAGCTACGAGAAAAGGGTCAAACTATATTTTCTACGAATAATGCTGAATCTAGCCACAAGGTTCAAGCCAAGAAGGAAGGGGGGCCAGGGGGCTCAACTGGGTTGGTTCAAGCTTTTAGCCGGTTCAAGCGACTCAACTCGCCTGTGATGCTCTATTCTGAGGCTTCCATTTCTATGCTTGTTGAGTGCTTTAGTGCTTGAAAAATAATGCCCACTTTGTCAGTCTTTTTTTTTTTTTTTGGCCCTTGATATTTCAGTCACCTGTGAAATGATATGAGTACTTGGGCCAAAAGGAAGATGTGTGTAAATGTCGCTCTTGCTATCTTAATAAAAATAAGTTAAATAATATGAACTTTTCTTGATCTTTGAAAAAATATCATGGATGAACCTCTCCCTAGTTTGGGCTTTAGCCACAATCTCGCCTAAAGTTATGGATTGGATAATTTGAATGGAAAACTGTTGTACTACCACAGTTGGAAATGGATAGCGGTAATAATTCATGATTGTCTAAGTTGAAATCGTGTCAAGATATAGGTATGAAATTATATATAAGTCAACTTAATTCGACCAATTTAATTAAATGTGTCCAATTCTTTAATTTTAATCCGTTAATTTCGTGTTAAGTTTGTATCAAATTTACACGTGAAATATCAGCCCTAAAAATGAGACACAGTTTTATGTGAAGTTTGCAAGACAGCCGAATATTGCTGGTAAGTAGTGTTGTCAACTTGTCACATTCATAGTATTGGAATTCACGTGACTGCGCAAGAATGATAAAAGTATGAGGGACATATTTGGGAGGAAGAGGACAATCCCTATTCTATTTCCTACCAAATAGGCTGCCCATGGGACACCAAAATAGTGGTCTTTGTTGAAGCACATAAAAAAACAGTATACACCTCAAGTCGCAAGACTTCAAAGACAAGTTTTCTATTAGGAAGACACTACTATATACGCACGAGTGCCTCGACAGTCTAGAACAAAATGCCGAGTCAATATTTACAGCTATGACTATGAGTGATTGTCAATAATTTGTTTTGCTTACATTCTGATTTGAATGCTTCTAATATCAATGTCTCAATTTTTGTAATCACTAATCAATCTATTTCGAACACCAATTTTATGGTTTGTATTATGTGTGCCACGCTATAAAGAAAAAAGAAAAAACATTAATAAAAAAGTATAAAGAAAATGAAAAGTATATATGGTTTAAAACGAAAAGTATAAAGAAAAAAGAAGTAGCGAGAAGAATATATGGATTCTAATTATCAAAACATTAATAAAAAATTAGCAGGAATCTCTAATATTGTTAGTGTGAGGCATATTATATTTTAATACAAATAAAATGCATATAATTCTGAACATTCGAAAAAAAATACAGAGCAAAATAAACAATTTTTTTTTTTTATGAATAAAAAGTAAAACAAAATCTATCATTCAACATTTAATGTAATCAAATAAATCATTTAATATCAAGTTCAACGCTTAATTAAAAACGTTTATAGTCCTTTTCGACAAAAGAATCAAACAAATTTTTGCCTTCTTTTGCTTTCAAAAGTAGAAAAATGCTTACAAAAAATGCCTGAAAATTCAAGTAAATCGCACAAATAAAAAAATAAAAAAAAAAATAAATAAATCAACCAAAATGCAAAGAATCCTTACTTAAAGTTATATAAAAAGTGGGAATGCCTCGTAAATATATAGTACTTTTTATTTGAAGCGTAGTTTTACGTTTTTACCTTTACTTTTTCTTAATCATAGTTAAATCAGGTAAGGTTATTTTTGTCTTTCTTCATTTTTTTAAATTGTAAAGTTACTATTTTGCTCTGTTTATCCTTCGGCTGGCAAAGGAATTTGTTGGGTATTTTTGTCCTTTGGTTTCCTAAATCCGTGGCCACCTAAAAACACAGTAACGTTTCAGGCATTACCAGTAGAAAAACCCATCATCTGCTTCTTGCAAAGCCCAAGCTTTGTCGAAGAAACTCAGTCACAGACGCAGCGATGGGGACATGGCATGCAAAATGGATAAAAATTTGTCTCTAGGTTTCTTGGTTTACTCTCTGGTTTGTTCAGTTTATTTTCTTAACAAATAATGTTTAGGTTGGAATTTTGACCGAAGGTAAAAGGCTTTGACAGCAAGTTTGATTTTCAAAGAGAGAAAGAGTCGAAAGCACATGCCACCACAATGCTGAAGACCTTCTCCATCTAACGGTGGAACTTGGACAACCCATCAAATCATTACTGGTCTCTACCAAAAGGTAAAGAACATACTTCATATCAATTTCAAGGTAAATTTAGATTAGAAAATCACATTTTCTATTCAAGCTTGATTGATTTTATAATAGATCTAATTTTTTTTTTTTTTATAATTCGTTGATTTTCAATCTGATGCTTCATTTCAATCCCTGATCACAATGCAATTTATGCAGACCCACATTCCAATCTTAGATTTACTTTTTCTATGTATATGAATATATTTGTGTGTATGTTTGTATGGATGGATGCTAAATTCTGAAATTTTATCGTTATTTACTGCTTGTTTGGTTCTTGTGCATAATTAGACATTGATTTGAGTGTTCATCTTGAAGTTGAAGGACTGGTATTACCCGATTATAACTTTAAAGAAGCCAGATAAAACATTTGTTCTCTGTTTTAGTTTTTTAATATGCAATTGTTGATAATATATTTGGATTGAATATGATTTGCATTGGAAACTCACATTAGTGTAAACTATGGCAATTCTGATTGATTATATTTATTGTTCTTAACGATTTAAAAAGAAAAAGAAAAGGAGAAGGGTTATACCCCTCTAAGCTTATATGAATCAATGATTTATTTTTTGATATGAATATCAACAAATGATTAGATGATGAAATGCTATTCGGAGGTGCACACCCATAATAAAAATGCAACTTGAAACCTTTCAAAGATATAGAAGCATTTTCTTGGTGTGAGCAGCAATGAACTTTGGCACCATATTTGATTTATTTTTCATAGAAAAGTAATCATGTACGTTCCTATGTGTATTCTAAGTATTTAAAAACTTCTATTTGCATGTGATTAGTTTTGTCATTTGTGGTTTTGTAGAATTTCATTCTATGATTGCTAATGCAAGTGCATTCCCTCAATTTCGTTCATTTTTTCCTCACATTTTTTCTACTTAATTATTGCTTCTTTTGTCCAAGTTATTCTACAAACTAATCATTTTAGCAATTGAAATTGCATTGCTGAAAAGGCACGGCTTCATCTAATGAGCTAGAAGTAGTTGTAAGGGATGTTAAGGACTAAAGAGCAGAAGGAAGACGATTTCGATTTTGACTTTCAGTTGTGATAAAGGTTTGTATCCCTTAGGTATGTGTTTAGATGTGAAATTAATGTGAGATTATAGCTTAAATAGAAATTGGGTGTATGCTGCAGCTTCTCGGTTGCTATCAATTATTTCAATCCTCACACCTAATAGAAGTCCAATGTTGCAGCAAGATTCTCAGTCACACTCTGTTGACCAGTATCATTCCCTAGACAATACCTATGGCTCTTTTGTTAGTGGATCATGTTCAATTAATTTATGTTCTTGATGTTGGGGTTGGGTTCATGTTTGGTTCTCGTGGCGTTTGGGTTGGTGGAGTTATTGTTTAATAGATGTCAATTTAAACAATAAGCTCAGGAATGATAAAGTTGGTGCCTAGAAATGAAAAGGTTGGTGCATATATAGGCAGATGAGTTTAAAATTTTTCTTTTGTTTCACTATTTTTAGGTTGTTCCCTTCAAAAAAGAACCATTAAATATTAGTTTTCCCTTGAACATAAAGCCCTTGATAATTAATACTTCTATGCATGAAAATGAATTTTATGTAATAAGCATCTTCATGCACAGTTGTCCTGATTTGGAGACTCTTACAATTCAAATAGGCTCTAGAAGAATTTTTTATGTAAGTATTAGCAACTAGATATTAAATCTATTCTATAATATAATATATCTATGATATTAAAATTATAATACTAACAATTATAGTAATATATAACACAGGGAACCAAGCACGTGCATTGCACATGCTGTCCCAACTAGTTTATATATAAAACACAAAGATACGTCAAAGCAACAAAATTTTCTATTAAATAGAAACCCCAAAAAATTAATAGGAATCACTAATATTATTAGTATGATACCTATTATATTTCAGTACGAATAAAACACATATAATAAGGAACATTCTAAAAAAACACAGAGCAAACTTAAAAACATAATTTTTTTATGAAGACAAAATAAAACAAAATGTTTCACTAAAACATTTAAAGCAATAAAATAAATCCTTACATCACATTAAATGCTTAATGTCTCTTTGGTGTTTCGAAAGTACTTTTTTTTTTTTTTTATGCAAAACAATAAAATAAATTGTTACTCCTAACTTGCATAGACTTGAGTATAGTGGTGAGGTTATATCATTTTCTTCGAATACTTCGAGTCTATCGGAAGTTAGCCTCAACTTTACGGGCCGGCCAGCCTGCTTCGGATGGTGAAATGATTGAATTCCTTGCAAAGTAAAGTAAATCAAAATTATTGACTTTGAGTACTGCTTTCGATGCCAAGGTGTTCTAGTTTATTTTATTTCATTCTTTTTAATCGTTTCCTACTCTATATTACTTTGTACTTTTAACTATTATGACACATTTGATACGCAAAATGACTATTCTAAGGAATAACTTTTTATTAAAAATGAAAAAAGTAGAATGAATTAGCTTTAGAATAACAATTACAATGACCATGTGGGAATAACTATTCCTTTAATAAAATAAATAACTATTCCTCTTAAATTTCACTTCTTCCATTTTTAATAAAGGTTATTCCTTGAAATAGTCATTTCACGTACCAAGCGTGTCCTTAGCATATATTATAAAAATATGACACATGTTTTATCGTTTACTTTGTGAAGGGTATGATTATTAAAAAGAAATTGAGAAAAAACCTATCATCCCCATTATATAATGTTAAGCAATTGAGGCCGAAAGCAAGTTCTTTACCTACAAAACAAATTCACAAATTTGTATATGCATTGTTGTGGATTTGTCCTCTTCTGGATATTCTCTTTATAGAATAGCAGTATGAGGAGACAATTGACAATATATCTTTCAAGATATTATATGTGTTCATTTTTTAGAATTTAAAAACTTGCTCTTAATACTTTTATTTTTTTTATCTTGTGCTTCAAACAAAAATACTAAAGTAGAAAACTCATTCTCATTTTTTTTTTTCCCTTTTTCTTTCGGCTTCTCTTGCTAAATGGGTCGGCTTTGGTGTAGTGGTTCCACTCTCTTTTACTGATCTTTTAGTAAATATTTTTTGGTGCATTAATGGTTTGGGGATTCCATTATTGAATTGTGCATGAGTTATGCTACGACACTTGTTATTTTATTTTATTCTATTCTATTTTAGAGCAGGGGGTTGTTGCATAGTAGGATCTTGTAATTTTTATCTCCAAGATGGAGCCATTCTCTGAAAATCTTGACCTACTATATTTCTCCCATTTCCAATCAAGCATCATCTTCATGAATAATCTTGTTTGATTCTTCCTTTTTATTGGCTTATTGAGTTTTCAAATTCAAATCAAGTACTGTGGGCTATGATCATAATGTACTATAGTTAAGTAGTAACTTAGTGCCATCATTCTGGGATCACCTGATCTACTTGTGGAACACTTTGTGTTCCAATGCATTAATATTGGTTATTCAAAATTTCTTTCTTTGTTGTTTCTTTATTTTCATTTTTTTTCATGAGAATAACTACTGAGAATAAATAGAAAAAAAAATTCAAAATCAAAATCTTAGAAAGACTATAATGTTTTTAGTCAAACTTGAAGATTTCAATATGGGATGATCTAACTATATTTTAGCTAAAGTTGAAACAATTTTAAAGAGTTGTATATTCACCTATTCCATAATTCCGCATTTTAGGGTAATTCTTATATTATGTTCGTGATGTTGTTCCGCATATTATGATGATTTGTATTATTAGTTACTTGTTTCAGATATTTTTGTTGGCATTGCATGAACAGCATCATGAGGGAAAAGGTTCCTCCATTTAATTTTAACTATATGCCTTGATTATACATTTTTCGTTATCCTAAATTTATAAGAGACATTGCCTCCCTCTTTTTCCATAGCCTCCCAAATCCTTTTTCTTTCGAGATAGTACTCAATCCACTCTCAAAATCGATAGGCTTAGAGTACCAGCAAACTTGTTCTCCTTCACCTTTGTTGGTAAAGAGGGAGGAGAAGTTGTTGGACTATCACTCTTCCAGCAAACAGCACTGTTGAAGCAAGGTTCTATATTACTCGTTTATTTTTGCAGTCCATGCTGTGTGTGTAATTCTGCTTGTTGGTGACATTATCTTAAATCTTGATGGTGAATACTGTGCTTGATTCATGTCTCTGCCTACATTCCTACATAAACCCAAAAGCACATCTTCTGAAATCTCCTATTGTCTTAATTAAAATTATTCGCATAAAAGAAAATTAAATTATTCATCTCATCATTTATTGCTACTAAATTTTGACCTAATTAAGGCCAATTGAACCGACACTTAGCTGTTGGCATTCTCTTCACCTTTGGCACATAATACCCCATTTATAGCATCCAAATTTTTAATTTCTTGAGCCATGGGTTCATGAATACAAAATATCAGAGAATTACGGTAAATATCAGAATATATTCTAACAATGTAATTGTTATCATTTTTAGAGGAGTGATTCTAGGAATCAAACAAATGCTTTACAACCCTTTCAAAAAAATAAAAATAAAAATACTTTACAAATATTTCATTAAGTTGACCAGACAAAGTTAATAGTCGTGGTAAAAAGAAAAATATATTAAATGCCTAATAGATCTTGTTATATCAACTTTGTAAAATCTTTATAAAAAAGGAAATATTAGGCTTACAAAATATTTTAAAAAAAAACTTTTATAAAGTGATGTGGCACAATATAATTAAATTTTTAAAATTTAGATTTATCTACTTCTCAATTATGTTCTATCACATCACATTGTAAGAATTTTTTTATAAAATATTTTTGTAAGCTTAACATTCTTCTTTATAAAATGTTTACGTGGTAATATAACTATAGAAAGAGTTTACTTGAATTTTTTGTTTATTATTATTCTTCCTTTTTGTAAGACCCCTTCTTAAAAAAAAAAAAAAAAAAGGAAAAAAAAAAGCCTATTCCATGATAGAGAGTGTAAGAGAATTATGAGGGCCCGCCCCTGTCAATTAAATTGGAAGGTTATGGCCTTATAGTTATAGGAGTAATGGTGCATACATTTTTATTTTATTATACTCTTTTTTTTTTATTATTTATACTTGACTTTTAAAATTATTAATAAATTAAAATATTAAAAAAATTCATAACAAATTTAATAAGGATCGTTTAGGATTGCAATTTTAAAAATAACAATTTCAAAAAGTATAATTGAAAAACATGATTTTTAAAAATACAATTATATATTTGATAAAATCGTAATTTAGCCTTTAAAATTACAGTTTACTCTTTTAAAATTTTGTGTTTTTAAAAAATCACTTTCTTACTTACAATTTAAAAATGTAAAAAAAAACTAACCTCAAACTATCTATTTTTTGTAATTTATCTTTTAATCTACGAAATAACAATCTAAAACTCACCATAAAAGTTTTAAAAACCATCCATCGTGAATTGAAAGTGTGTGCAAGATTGGGCGGCAGGTTTGTTGATAGCCTGATAGATAGGATTGGGTGGATTGGAATGGCGTTTGAGTAGTTGAAATTCCAAGAAGGGCAATTTGGTACAACTCCGTTCACTCCTTTGGATGAGTTAAAAAGTAAAAAACTGAACTCCACAGAGCTCTTTAGTTCGATTGGATCTTGCTGGGTCGGTCGCCCTGGCCCTAACCCAACCGGTTTTCGCTCCTCCTCCTGCCTTGTGATGCACCAACTACTTAATTCGACCTCTGTGTTGCAAGCGAATTAGTGTTCCACTGGCCATACGCAGACTAGGAGGGAGACCAGACAAGCAAGACGACGCCGTTGCCATTGACAAGACAAATCTGCTCCAGAAACAACAACTACTACTACTATTTCTACACCAGGTACGAAATCTAAAAAGAAAATTTTCCTACTTTTTGTTTCTGGGTACTTTCTTCTTCGTTAATCTCTCCACCAAAGACGTAATTAAAAAAGAAAAAAATTTACTATTTTTGGTTTCTGGTTTCTTTTTTTTTTTTTCATTAACCTCTCCACCAATTTCTACACCAAATACGCAATTAAAAAAGAAAAATTTACTACCTTTTGTTACTGGGTGCTTTGTTTTGCTTGACTGGGTTTAGAGTGCAGTCAATAGCAGTACTAGAGCAGTGATTTTATTTTTTCTCTTTCACAAAAAAGGGTTTTGTTTTAGTTAATATATCTTAATAATATGGCTACCACGGTACGAGAACGTTGGTTTATTTTACTATTTTAGTCGAAGGCCAAACTTGTAAAATATGCGTACATAATTAGGTAAATCGTCAATGGGGATGATGATATATTTATTTAATTAAGCGGTTTCCTATAAAACGTAGGACTCCTATTTGGCATCTGTTTAGGAATCCGTCACCGGCCTTGACGGGATTCCTAAAAGAATTGGGTTGAAAAAGCAGGCTTATATATACATAAGTTTAGGCCTTCACAATTTGTGTTGCCGTCGTGTCTGCTGTGTTCCAGCCCCTACAAGCTCTCGTCGAACGCCCGACAAGTGCAAGCAACACGTGCAACTGCCCAACGTGGTATGGTGAAGGTTATTTTTCCTATCAATTTAGTTCCGAATAATAGCATGTGTTTTCTGCTCCCAATTTTTACTATTGGCCTGTTTGTTTTCTGGTTTTTAATTTTTTTCTTTTCTTTTCCAGACATAAAATCTTATTGCAATTTTTTTTAATTAAATTAAATTATAATACTATAGACGTTTCTGCTGGCCGGTTTGGAGGGAGTTTTCAACCTTATGGAGCACAAAATGGACCGGATATCCGAATTGCCAGACCCTATTCTAGAGCATATTCTATCCTTCATTCCCATGAAACAAATACTTCAACTTAGTGTATTGTCCAAGAGATGGCAAAACGTGTGGACTTTATTCCCCATTACAGATTTTGTGCAACACCTTTTTACTAATAATTTGCGCAAGGTTCCAGCCAACGAGAAAGAGCAGGAAATTCAGAGAAAGAAAGAAGAGTTCAAAAATTTTGTGGAGAGATCTTTACTAGGACGCTACAGGCAAAGGGTAAGTATAAACAAGTTTAAGCTTCACATGATGCTGGATAAATCAGATTGTGCTCTTGTGAATCGTTGGATTGACTATGCAATTGAATGTAATATAAAAGAGTTGAATCTTGATGTATGGATCGATCAAAAGAGGTATGAGTTGCCTAAGAAGAAGTATGAGTTGCCTGAGAGGGTTCTCGTAGCCAAATCAATAACTAAGCTGAAATTGCACGGGTGTAAGTTGAAGTCATTTTACAGTGATATCAACTTATCCGCTTTGAAAAAGTTGGTTTTCTATGGAGTTAATGTGCAGGACCAAATTGTCCAAACTCTAATGGATGGTTGTCGTGATGTAGAAGAGATGACATTTGACATTTGTTATGGGTTGAAAAGTATACAGGTCTCAGGTCTTCCTAAACTCATGGCCTTTGAGCTGCTGAAAAATCCTGAACTTGAGAGTGTTGATATAGAAGCATCAAATCTTGAATCTTTAGTTCTCACGCTTAGGAGACCATGCCAAATTAACCTGGGCCCGTGCGAAAATCTAAAGAAGTTAGTATTATATTCATGCAACATAACTGACAAATGGTTGCATGATGTTCTTTCCAAACATCCACTCATTGACTGCTTGGACCTACGATGTTGCAGTACGTTGAAAAAGATTAAGATTTCAAGTCATCGTATGAAGAGTTTGACCTTTATTCGTTGCTCCAAGCTGGTTGAAGTTGACATTGTTACTCCTAACTTACATAGACTTGAGTATGATGGTGATGTTATATCCTTTTCTTCGAATATTTCGAGTCTATCGGAAGTTAATCTCAGTTTTCAGGATGAGGATGCTTCGGATGTTGAAAAGATTGAATTCCTTGCAAATTTAAGTCATCCGAGATTATTAAATTGGACAACTTTCGATGCAGAGGTATTCTAGTTTAGTTTATTTGATTATTTTATTTGTTTCCTAGTCTATGTTACTTTGTACATCAATTGTTAGAATATATTTTTAAAATATAACACGTGTTTTATTGTTTACTTTGCTAAGAGTGTGATTACTGCCGAGGAATTGAGAGAAACCCTTCCATCGCCATTATATAATGTTAAGCAATTGAAGTTGAAAGCTTATTCTCTACCTACTAGACAAATCCACCAACTTGTGGATGCCTTGTTGTGGATTTGTCCTCTTCTAGAAATTCTCTTTATAGAATGGTGTTATGAGGAGACAAATGACAATATATCTTTCAAGGTATGTACATGTTCATTTCTTAGAATTTAAAAACTTGCTCTTCATACTTTTATTTTTTTAGGATTTGCTAGTTATTTAGTGCTTCAAGCAAAATTGCTAAAGTAGAAATTCATTCTCATTTCTTTTCTCTCTTTTTTTTTTTGCTAAATGGTGTCGAATTTGTGTAGTGGTTCCTCTCGCTGTTAATGATCTTTTAGTAAATATTTTTGATGTATTAATGGTTTGGGAATTCCATTATTTAATTATGTGTGAGTTATGCAATGATGCTTGCTATTTTATTTTATTCTATTTTTTAGGGGATGGGGTTGTTGCATAGTAAGATCTTGTAATTTTTATCTCCAAGATGGAGCCATTCTCTGAAACTCTTGACCTACTATATTTCTCCCATTTCTTATCAAACATCATCTTCATGAATAATCTTGTTTGGTTCTTCCTTTTTGTTGGCTTCTTGAGTTTTCAGATTTGAATCAAGTACTATTGGCTATGATCATAATATACTATAGTTAAGTAGTAACTTAGTGCCATCATTATGGGATCACCTGATCTACTTGTGGTACACTGTGTTCCAATGCATTAATATTGGTAATTCAAAAGTTCTTTCTTTGTCGTTTATTTATTTATTTTTTGAGAATAACTACTGAGAATAAATTGAAAAAAAAAATCTAAATCTTAGAAAGACTATAATGTTTTTAGTCAAACTTGAAGATTTCAATATAGGAGTTGTATATTTTAGCTAAAGTCTAAACAATTTTAAAGAGTTGTATATTTGCCTATTCCATATTTCTGCATTTTAGGGTAATTCTTATATTATGTTCGTGATGTTGTTCTGCATATTATGATGATTTGTATTATTAGTTACTTGTTTCAGACATTTTTGTTGGCATTGCATGAACAGTATCATGAGGGAAAAGGTTCCTCCATTTAATTTTAACTATATGCCTTGACTATACATTTTTCGTTATCCTAAATTTATAAGAGACATTGCCTCCCTCTTTTTCCATGGCCTCCCAAATCCTTTTTCTTTCGAGATAGTACTCAAACCACTCTCAAAATCGATAGGCTTAGAGTACGTACCAGCAAACCTGTTCTCCTTCACCTTTGTTGGTAAAGAGGGAGGAGAAGTAACTAGTGGAGCCCTCCTAACCTTTTCTTCACATCTAGGGATAATATATATATATATATAGCAGTTAAAAGAAATCTCCAATTGGGTTTTCTCTTTGCTTGACGCAGCTCTCTTATAAGTTCTTACACAATTGGGAAAGTAGTTTATACAATTGAGTTTTTTTTTTTTTTTTTGTGAAAATCTCTACTATCAACAAATGGAATAGGCTTGTCAATAGTCTTCTATCATTTAAGGATTTTGTTTGTGTAATGTTGTAAGTTGTAACCATGTCGTAATCATCTCCTATTTTTGTGCAATTCGTTGTTGTGAGGAATTCTAGTACTTTAGTGGTAATTATTTAATACCAGTTGTTGTTATTTGATATTTTTTTTGTTCATTTGTGGCACTGACATTAGATGCTAAAAGTTACAATGGCAGTATTGCAATACTATTACATTAACGGAATTTTTCCTAACTAAAAATATTTGTCATTACTATCATGTTTTCACTTTTCTAAATTCAGTTTCAACACCTTTCTTCCGGGCCCAAAGTAGATTGGTGCCTTCTTTTTGGCGTTTATGATAATGTTCCTAACTATGTGCTCATATTTCAGTTCTTATATGGAAATCCTATTGACAAATCGGAAAACTTCAATTGTTGCAAACTTCTTCCGGTTTTATGTTGGCGGCATTGCCTAAAGACTATCAAGATTGAAAATTTAAGAGGGTCTATAGAAAAGGAGACTCTAAAAAAGTATTTTTTGGAGAATGCAGAAATGTTAGAGAGCATCCATTATTGAAACAGATCTACAATGCCTAAAGTTTGATGAGATCAAGAACCGTAAAATGTGCATATGAAAACATTCCTCTAAAAATAGTATCTTTTAGAGAATGCATAGTTATTTGAATTTGTGTTATGCTTACGTTTATTTGTACTTTAAATAAATATTGTAGTAGATAGAATGTCCAGGCATCAGCAACTTGTCATACATCATAGAAATTTATTGTTTATTTTTCAATGTTAGTAACTAGTAATAGGGCACGTACACAATTAAAGTAATCCCATTCACAATTCAAGAGCAATGATCTTCTCTTTCTCGATTAAATGTAGTAGTCCATTAAGGAGAAACAATGACCACCTTCAGCCACAAATGGGAAGGCAAATGTTTAAGACAAATGCTAAGCTTACAAATTTTTTGACAAAAGGATGTGGCAGTCAAATAAAAAAATAAAAAGGCCACGCTGATATTTGCGTCTTCCCCTGAGGGAAGTGACTGAACACCGACGATGGCCACTCGTTTGAATCAGGGAATGTAGAAGAAAAGCCAAACCGAGGGACGTATAGGGTAGTTTTGAAGAACAGCGCACATTACAATATATTTCTCAAAAAACCGTGGTATAATTTATCTTGCACATGCAAGAATGTTCTATATTTTCGAATTTTCCACGCTGCTAACTCTACATGTACCTTTCCCCTGAGGTTTCATTTGAATTGTTCTTTGAGTCCTTCAAAGTTGTGATTTTTTTTTTTTTTAATACTTGGTTTCAGTTAAACATGCTTAAATTTTTTAGTCTCTTAAACAGTGATCGCAACTACTACATTTAATCCAACTCTCAATCACCTGCCTACTTGAATGTTAATGACAAGCAGCTTGTTACTTTCCCAAAATCATTTAAGTTGAAATTTGTGGAAAAATATAAAATATGGAAATAATAGAAGTAAAAGAGAGAACATATTAAGCATTACAATTTCAAGCTTTAATTACAATGAATTAATCCATAACTAGATACTAGTTCAATATCAACCAAAAATGAAATATACAAAATACATATTATATTTTTCATATATTCTAAAAATTTCCATGTTTCTAAAAAGTGGATTAACCTTTGGAAGCTTTGATTCTAATTTTGTATTAGTATGAAACCTGCCATATTGCAACAGTATGGCATTAGCGTGATTCAACGACCTGTGGCGAATAAGTGTTTGCCAACATAATCGATCAAACCGCCATGACATTCATCAGTTTGAATGATGAAAAAGTTACAAATAGAATTACAGTTGTTACATCTTTTGGAGAGGAGGGAGAGCCTTTAATTTCTTCCTTTAGCAGCTCGATCATCTTTCTGAGAAACTTCAAACACACAGCAGACCAAACCAATTTCTCCCATCTTGTGGCAATACACGCTCCTGTATTGACTTGTAATGTATTATACGCATAGATGATAGATTATCCTTTGCAGAATTCTCAGATCATCAGGCTTATCTCCAGGAGTTCATCACTGCCAAAAGAGATCTAGATTAATTAGCAAACAGATGAAACATTTCTAAGAGCAGAAACTAGTAAAATGCAAGAATAACATATTGCCTGGCCTGCCATCAAGCTTACAGAATAACTCCGTGTGGTAGATATTTCTTTTCCTTTTTTTTTTTATGATTCTTCAAGAGTCCAAGTCCATGTACTCCGTAAACTGCTGTTCGATAGAAAGACAAACCCGTTCTTCAGGGCCAGGGAGAAGAAAGGACGTAATAATTGCTTGTCTGAATCGGAAATGAAAGCAAGGAAACAGAAAGAGATAAAAATAGATCTTGTTGAAGCAGCATCACCACTTTGGACCCGATCCAACGAACCGTACGAACATCAAGAATCGCTTTCTCTTCATTTCAGCTATTCCTCAAAAGCGTTCCTTTCTTCATCTCACCTGTTCCACAAAAGTCAAAACTGCACTCTTCGTCCCTTAGTTTGGTTTTTCTTAACGTTTTTTTACAAAATGTTTCAGCCGTCAAAACCAAAGAATGAGGGGATCCGAATCCCAAAAAAAAACTTCAAATATCATAAAAATAATTCGTACACAACATTCATTAAATAAAAACAAGATAAAAACACTTCAAATATAATAATAATATAAAACATTATCCGAGCTAACACGTAACTTTCTTGGAATACAAAATAAAACATAACCTCAGTTCCATTAAAACAAATTCAACTAAAACCTAATCATCATCTATTTCTCCCGGAAGCTCGCGGTTAAATTTTGGACAACGGCAGCATGCCCATTAAAGTTGTTTATCCATGGTCCAGAGAAATCAGGATCTTCAAATTTACTGCCATTGCTCTGAGAAAAACATGCCAAACAAAATATATTAAATATATAAATTCTTTAAAATTTTAAAACTTAAAAGAGAACTAAACTAAATGAAGTGTTTACCGCTGTTACTATCCAGCCATTACCAAACACGAAATCTGTTGGTTTGGCACCAAAACATTCAACTTCCATAACATCCGCAGAATTCCCTAGAATAAGGTGATCATGACAAAATTCTCCAGGCATAATCTTTGAAGGTGTAATTTTCCACTTCTGGTCTTGATGACATGTAGGGCACTAAAATTTAAAAAAATAAAAACTAAATAAACAAATAAAAAATAAATTTTAAAAAAGAAACAGTAATTAAATAAACAAATTAATTAACCTTCCGTTTGATTCCCGCATACGAACAGTTCACAGTAAACTCATTTTCGCATAGGTCGCATCTCACCTAAAAAAAACACATGATTTCAAAACAACAAAATTTATAATAATAATAATAATGACAGAAGAAATGAAATGAGAAAGAACAGAACCAAACCCTGAATTCAAAAATTTTGTTTTTGTCTTCAGTTAATTCGATTTTTCGGACAAATTCCATATAGGCTCTTATTTCTAAAACGAAAGTTTTCATTTTGCTGAAGGACCGGAAATAGGAGTTGGCTGTATAAGAAGTGAGGGAGGGTGTTGGTTGTATATGAGGTGAGGGAGAGAGGGATACAGTATTTATAGGCAAGATTCACGACCTTGATGAACGTATATTTGCATGTAGAGTATTACGTACCTTGAAAGAGACTCATTTGTTTGATGTTGACGATGAGAAGAGATCCAAAGAGCTTGAAGGGAACTCTATAAAATTATTGACACTGGGTCTCCATCCCTCTCTTCCAAAATGGAATTCACTACCTCTTTTAGAAACTGTTGTGTAGGTTTGGCACTCCCCAAACTTGCAAGTTTTAAACAAAGGGAAGGAGCTCCCTTAAGAACTTGAAAGTTTAAAATAAACGAAAAGAAGAGCTCCATTATAAATTATTGAAGGTGGTGTAAACCGTAAACTTCTCTATTTTGAGAATAGTTGCTTTTTGTAAAGCAGCTCATGAGTCGCAGTTGGTGTTCAAGGAAAGTTGTCACAGGTAGTTTATGAAGTTTCATCAAAATGGAAACTGCAAGAAAAAAAGCGAGAGAAAGCAAAAGAAGGTTTGTGTGCATAAATGGTGGAGTTGGGCAGTGTGAAAGTATGTTGGAAAGAGTAATGTCAGTCTTGAGAAGAGGAAGAACCAGCTGGCGAATGAGTAATGTATGTTGGAAAGAGTAATGTCAGTCTTGAGAAGAGGGAGAACCAGGCGAAATAAGTGAGCTGAGCTGGAACCTGAAATAATTCGCGTGGGAAACGGGTTCATTCAGGGGCCATGTGATTGTCAGTACGTGCAATTAAAAAAATTCTCGCAAAAAAAAGAGCTTCAAGCGTGCCTCCACCAGGGTGTTTTGAAAAGGTGAGAAGTTCTTGGAAAATCACGTGTCATTTGCGGTTTTTTTTTTTTGTAACTAGTATTCAGAAGAAGATCAGAGACTTAACAAAAAGAAAAAAAAAAGAATATCAGAGAAGTTGAAATGACACGTGACACGTGATTTTCCAACCTACCCTCTTCGTGTTAATCCTTATGTCCAGTCAACGTCTCCCTACAACGTAACGGTAATATGGAGTTGAAAATGTATTATCCACTACTAATCAGTCTATAATCTTCTTTAATCTTAGTAGTGGAACTGTGTAAAATGCTTGCCAAATATTAAGCCGTAAATTTATGGTGATGGTCACTAATTTAATAATAATTTTAAAAATTATATTATTTTTAAAAAATATTTGAGTTTTTACTCTACTCTAGGATGATGGCTGATTGGTTATAAGATTGTGCCAAATTGTGCATAAAAAAGGAAAAAAAATATAAAAATTAGTTTTATTTAGTATTAAAATGAACTCAAAAATTTTTAGGGTATGTTAACAAAATAATTTATTTATTACAATCAATTTTGTTAACTGATTTAATATATTCTGTTAGTGTAACATGTCATAATCAATAAAATTGTGACACATATTCTATTTAAGTTAATGTGATATTAACAAAATTTATTAAGTAAGCAAAAATAAAATTTGACAATAAAAAATAAATTTTTTTTTAACATACTTCATAAACCTCTTAATTGATTTTAAAATCATAAGAAATTAATTACAAATCAAATAAATTACGTAAACTAATTTTACATTTTTTCTTATAAAAAATTCCAAACGTGAGTTTCTATTGTGGTGGGCTTCCACATCTGGTGTAGGATAAAGTCTGACATGACTAGGATTACCAGAATTAACGACCCATTTGAAAAATCATGTAATGGTTAAATTCTGGTTTTAGTTTTGAAAAAAATCTTTGGGTTTGATATAAATGTGAGAAATTGTTTTTTTTATTTTTATTATTATTAAAAAGTATTTTGTATTTTGAAAAATACTTTGTGTTTAATTTGTTTATTAATAGTTTGGAAAAGAGTGTGTGTGTGTTTTTTTTCTTAGTGAAAAGTGTGTTTTTGAAGTGGTATAAAGGTGAGAATGTTTTTTTTGGTGGAGTTTATATTCGACATTTGTTTTGTGTTATGAAATTTTTTTTTTTTTTTTAATGTTTAAACTGATTATTAAAGGTTTCAAAAAACGAATGTGTTACCTGAAAAAGAAATAAAGTCAACAACGAAAAACACATTGTCAACAGTCGAGCACAATATTCCTGCACCTGGGTCTCAAAAAATATTCTATGTGAGTTTTTACCTTACCTCCTTAAATGATATATCCTTTTTCGGTGTACAACTATCTCTTAATCTTTTTATTGGGGTTAAGTTAAAAATGAATTTCTTTTATTAATACCAATATCGTCTATCACGGGCCACTATAATCAGCTTCGTTAGTAACTTTTTCAATTACCTACTCAGGTTTTTTTACCGTAATTCCAAACATATTTTTTTCTCTTTTTTCTCTAGCATTTATTTTAAATAATATTTAAATTGTTTTCTCTTTTTTCTCTCTTTTCCTTAACATATAGTTTTAAGAATATTTAAATGATTTAGAAAAATAAAAAGTGTGTTACTCAGACCATAATTATCTAATAAAAGTTTTTATTCTAGACATGTGTAAGAAGAATTTTTAGAGTGCAGAAGTCAAAATAGCAATATTTATTACAAGAGAATTTTAAAGTATTAATAACTCTGGGTTGTCATGATTTTTGGATATATTATAGTCCTTTAAATAAAGAGAATTGCAGGACAAATTTTATGTAATTTGGAGTTAAATTGAGGAAGTTATGATTTTTGAAAGTGCTAATTTTGGTGTTTTGGGCTTTCATTAAGCCTCTTTTTAGGGTATATTGTAGATAGTTTTGAACCTTTTTTTAAATAAGTAGAAGGCTTTAAAATATAACAAATTTTAAAAATATTATTATTATTAATATTTTGAATAAAGATCAATTTCATTAAACTCAAAACAAAAATTCTATATCAAACGCATCAAAACAACGTTGTTATGTATATTATTATATATACATATATAAGATTTATAAGGGTAGGTAATTAACGATTACTAACCGTCTCCATTTGCTCCTAAAACCGCCTCGCCTTAGGCAATTAACGATTTTTCCCAACCGCTTAGAAAAACGGTTATGCATTATACGGTTAGCGGTTCACGATTATTAAGCGGTTAATAATCACCCGCTTGTACACCCCTAAATTGCTTAGAAGGGGAGTAAAATTTTTCCAATTAGTAGCAAAATTCAATCGACATATCATATGCAAAAGAGTTAAATCCAATAAATCTTCATCAATCTAATACATATCCAAGCAATTTTTGTTCTCAAATAAATCTAATCTAGTATAGTAATTATATTGTGAAATTGTGAACTATGAGGAGGGCTTAACGCTTTGTCACATATACCATATAAAATAGTTTTTCTTTTTTTTAAAAAAAATTCGTTTTGACCCAATTGAGAATCTTATTTAGAACCGATTATGTTTTTAGGTTTTTTTTTTTTTGGTTTCGACCCAGTTGAGAATCTTATTTATAGCCAATTCTATTTTTAGAGTTTGTTATGTTGTAATTAACACCTCCTTGGACCGTTTCTCAGTAAGTAGTAAAATCTTGCTGGAACTCGGTAAACATAACCCTTTATTATTGGTAAACCACATAAA
This sequence comes from Betula pendula, assembly GCA_900184695.1. Lineage (NCBI taxonomy): Eukaryota > Viridiplantae > Streptophyta > Magnoliopsida > Fagales > Betulaceae > Betula > Betula pendula. The sequence continues at coordinate 1,198,700 of FXXK01000135.1, read as the reverse complement.
TCTTTGTGTTTGTGATTACTTGTTTTTTTTTCTTCTTTCTTATTTTTGGCTTCTCTTGATAAATTCCCTAACACCTTATAATGATATTCTCAATTAATTACCTAAAAGAAAATGGAAAGCATGTGTGCACGCACTTTGCACTCCCAGCCCGTACGCTTCATGAACTCCTCTTTGTATTATGACTCTAAAAAACTAATGCAAATATTCTTTAGCCATTCGGCAGCCACATGATGGCAGCAAGCGCCATTCGCTAGGGGTGGGCAATACCCAAAAAAGGTTTGTAAACTTCGTATTATGGAGATGAATCAAGTTTAGATTAACTTGTTTTTATCAATTGTTTTTTGCTAGTTTCTTGACGAATCCATTTGCTCGACTTAATCCTTTGAGCCCGTTTACCTTGTGTCCAGAGTTTTGTTAATTTTATTTTTATTGACAATTAAGTTTACTTACACAAAATCCATATTCAATTGTTAGCGCTCTAAAGCAACAATTAGAATCATTTATGTATAGACCAGTGATAAAAGAATTCTGAATGGGCCATACCTCAACTCAGAGACAGAGACATACACCAAGCTAAAATTACAAGTTCCTGCAGGCTTATGGCATAGACAACCATCTTTTTCTGAGTGCTATGTAACATATTTAGGATCCTCTATCATTTCATTGCCCAGATTAGAGTTCATAACATTTAACCATGTATATGTAAATATGGCACCATGTCACCATTAGATACTGTAAAATTTCATGTAGACCATGAAATAATTCATCCACATTTCACTTGAAATGGAAAGGATTTTGTACGCAGTTAAGCTAAGATTTGTTGATGAAGGAATACAGAAGGATAATTTGGACTAGTTGAACTAGTCCATAATTACATAGAAGGTTGATTAGGCTTCCAAATTCATGAAGCTAAATCGCCATCCATGTTAAGTCCAAAGGGAAATAAGCACCGACTGTGAACTCTCTTGCCAAGAAATCCTTCACCTAGTAATACTTCTCATGATCCATTTATCTTTTTTTTCTTTTTTTCCTGCTAAATGACTACTACATTAGAGAAAGAGAAATAAAGCACATTCTTCTTTTATGGAAACAATACAGGTCCTGTGGTTAATTAAGTTAGGGATTCATTTGACAAAATAAAAAGCTAGGTAATATTTTTCATTCATTTTGGCTTTTCTCCTTTTTTAGGTATATTGCAACTCCTTTTTTATTTTTTTTTGATGAATGATTTTGCAATCCTTTTTTGCTGATCTAATATGACATCAAATTGACAGTAAGTATCCAAACATTTCCATTTGTATTTTACTTGAATTGGATTCTTGGTCAAAGAATAGCCACCGTAGACCATAGTTTCTAACTTTCTAATTCACCAATCTTCTAACCGTTGTTCAAAAACTTACATGTTATTGAACACATCACACAATACAGTATATGCAAGGCCTGCTCTATATATGATCAATTATAGCGGGAAGCAGAGGATGCAAGATTAATCTAGTGTTTGCATGACATCCCCTGCTAGCAGAGATTGAACAAAAGTTGAGCATCCAAGTAGGTGGGTCTCACTCTGAGGACTTCATAGTACTGTACGTATGCGAATAAATCTATGATTCACACCCACTTCACACCAGTTGACATGGAATAGGTTGAATGGCCACTTTTTTTAAAAAAAGAAAACATATACAGGATCCTCTTCCATTTCATGGCCACATAAAAAACAAAACTTTCAATTTTCATTCAGCTCATGCTACGTCAATCGGTGTGAAGTAATGTGATAAAATGGATGTGAAAAGTAACATTATTCATGTATCCTAAATGCCTATCTAAGGTGGCTGGCAGAACCAAGTTACAAGTATTATTTGGCACAAGTGGCACCTTCAAAGGCCAGAGAGCTGTTATTGTTTATGAGAAGTTAATCAAGAGAGAAATGCTCTCAAGCCTTTTGATGACAGAGGGTAAATTTATGCAATAAATATGCAAATAAATTTAAAAAACTGCTAACAGCAAGACCAATCATACAATTCCTCATAAACTCCTAATAAAAGAACTTCATAATCACCACTATCAATCCCTAGAATCTTCAAAACAGTTCTCCTCCAATATAAACCATTTGCAATCAATTCCGACCATCACTAAAAGAAATCAAACTCAAGATAATTATCCGAACCTTTCCGATCAGGAGCAGGTGTAATGGCAGCAGCCTTTTCACTTGTCGATGCTGTTGGTGCAGGTAATCTCTCAATCTCGACAGGCTTCGGGATCTCAGGTGGAGTAGCACAGCGTATCAGTGCCCAATTCACACCTTCAAAGAAGGGATGTTGCTTGATCTCAGTTGCCCCTCGTTTGTAGGCCAATCTATGCTGTGGCTCCTTTACAAGCAACCCCCTTATGAGATCCCTTGCTGCAAAACTGACAACCGGTGATTCTGGAAAACGAAGAGGCTGACCCACAACATTGAATAGCGTAGCCCGATTTCCTGATCCCTTAAAAGGAGTTTTACCAAACAATAACTCATAAAGAAAGATTCCAAAAGTCCACCAATCAACAGGACTTCCATGACCTTCACCCTTAATGATCTCAGGTGCCAAGTACTCGTGTGTCCCAACAAATGACATAGACCGGGCATCAGTTGGCTCTGCAATGAGCTCAGGTAATGGGCTGACTTGGTTTCCTATCTCATTTTTGGGTTTCCGGTCCTTCTTGGACTTGCTTGAAAAGAAGCGTGGTGAGAAGCATGTTGTAGGTACTACACAGGACGGCTGGATACAAGAAGGCTCAATGCAAGCAGGCTGCACACAATACACAGGGTTTTTTCGTAATGGTTCAGACTCCATAGATGAGGTTTTGACAAGAGTTGGACTAACAGTACAGCGGAGAGAAAGATCAAAGTCAGAGAGCATTATGTGTCCATCTTGCCTCACAAGAACATTTTCCGGCTTAAGGTCACGGTAGACAATCCCAAGCATGTGGAGATATTCCAGAGCTAGCAGGACCTCTGCTACATAAAATCTGCAAGTTAAATGAAAGACAACAATTGTCACTATCAAGAATCATATGCAAACATGGTTGTCTTGGAGACTTTTTGGCCCCCAAGAGCTAGTAAGAATATTAAAGGCCAGTCTTGGAAAATCAATTCTTTGAATAAAGTATAGTCCTTCAGAATGATTATATCCTAGTAGGTGGATCAGAAGACATAAAACTACCCCTGATTCATGATTCAATCATTTACCATATAAATCCCTTCATTTTCCAAAAATCATTTACCATTTCACGGTGGTTGAGGTTTAATACAGCTTTGAAATTGAAGCCCATAAAAGACATGATGCTTAGGTAAAACTTTTAACTAATCTTCTGCAGTATCTCACATATGAACAATTGTTGAAGACATGCAACCAACAGCCAGTTATTAATGGAATTCCTTGTTGTATTGTTTTACACACTCCAGCTCCCCCGAGTAACTTCATTCAAGGCTCTAGAAGAAGCGACTTGGCATCACGGAAGCATTACAACAACGTCTTTATACACGAGTTCTAGGTTTCATCAGTCATGGGCAGCTTTGTAGGTTTCATCAGTCACTGCCTATATAAGTCAGTTTCAGACTCCATTCATCATGGATGGGCACTATTCTGCCACATAGTCCTACAATGGGGACAGACAACTAACTCAACATGCTGAAGTAAGGGTTCTTAGGAGAAGGACAGAAGGCAAAGGCCATCACACAGGAATAACTCAACATACATGGTACACTTAATTCAATGGTCTTATATGAGTGACATAGATAACAAATTCCTGAGAGTAATAAACAAGTTTTCCCTTCAACGATAGGATATTTGTTTAACCATCTAACACTAAAGGTGGAAACGGGTTATAATAGATGAACTGAAAGTGAATCAGAACATGCATGTCAACTAAAATGAAGAGAACAAAATATTATGGTTAAGCTTGCTTAACATACTTGACCGCCTGCTCAGGGAAATGCTTCCCTGGCTGTCTCTGCCTAAGAGTGTGCAAATCTCCTCCGGGACAGAACTCCATTACCAAGCATGAGAACTTATCCGTCTCAAAGTGGGTGTACAACGTCGGAAGGAAGGGATGGTCCAGACATTGCAGAATCTCTCTTTCTGTCTGAGCACGAAGCAGCTTCTTACGACTTGCTAGAGACCCTTTGTCCATAACCTTCATTGCAAAATAACATTTTGTACCACTTAACTCAGACAGATAGACACTGCCAATATCCCCACAACCCAGCCTCTTCAGCAGTCTAAAATGGCCCAAACCCAAAACCCCATCTTTTGCTCGAATTGCTTGGATGGCCTCCCATCTCAAGTCATTTCCTTTGTGAGGCTTGCTGATACTGCTACTAAAGCTGCTACAGGAACTCTCATCGCTCACATCGCTGCTTGTGCTTCCTCTACACATACTGCTCTTGCCACTCTCAACAAAATCAACACGATCACTAATCTTGGCACTTCCACTGGTCTTAGCAAGACTACTGGTCCCATCACTAACTTTAGCAGAAACTGAACTGTTCTTCACACTCCCATACTCCGATGTCTTCTTTTCTTGATCAACAAAACTTTCCAGTGAGGCTCTTGTCTCATTTACAGAGGAATCTACTTCTGTTGATGCTTGCTCAAGACCCAGTGAGGAAGAACTTGAATCAAATTTAATCATGGAATCAGATAATCCCTTTTGAGTAGAATTTGGTGATTCTTTATCTTCAGCACCTTCACCCTTAGCCTGCTTTTTTTGGACAGATTTTGGTAATTGTTCAGGTGCAACCAACACAGGTTTGCTTGCCTTCAGAAACTGCGGAGGTAAAGGCTTGAGATCATTTGCCTCCACTGTTTGAACACTAACTGTTTTCTGTTGCTGCTTCGTTGAAGCTCTCATACCAGTTTTTGAGGCCATCAAAGGTATCAGAGAGCTTTAAAATATATCCGATTGAAGAAACTCATAGCTCAACATCCATTATCAACGGACTAAATCTCGCATTAGCAGCCAGCATACTTCCAAACTCTGTCAAAACCAGCTTTTTATCAATTAAAGACCACTAATACATTGTTGCAAGCCCATTCCACTGCAAAGTGAAAAAAAAAAAAAAACATTTAGTTTGAACGGGGTTTCCCCCCCTGATCTACATAGCTGGAAGTATATCATGAAATCCACTAATAATAAAATACGACTGCATAAATCTGTTCAGAAAACTTAAGCAGAACTATTGGCTCCCTTTTCAGTTTTCACAAGACTCAAACAATAGAAAAGATTACAAAATTCGATCAGATAACACTCATAGATGAAAGTTAACGTTCAGCTAAATATGAGTCAAAATGTAAACTTTATGGAGCAGACAAATAGAAAATTATGTTAATTTTTTTGCCATAATGAAAATATTACAGTACAAAGCTGCATGCAGACCTTTTTTTTTTTTTTTTGGTAAGGAGACCTTGATCAAATGATATTGAAGATATATCATCGGAAGATTGAGAGTCGTGGCTAAATAACTCAATATGCAATCTTTCCTCCACCAACATAAAGATAAATATACTAAAAGCAACAAGCAAGTTAAAGAAGGACAAATAAATCCAAAACAGTCTAAACAGATACAAAGATTCAAGAACCACCAAAAAAGCAAAGAATCAATCAAGCAAGTACTCCAATTAGAAAATGCAATTTCTAAGCCGATTTTAACCAATATCAAGCATGTAAATTTGCTGTAACCAACTACATGAGCATGATCAGGTGCCAATTACACCAAAACCTAGATCTCCCTAAAAAAAAAAAAACCCATGGCCATATGCGGAAACCCAACGCAGATCCACAACCAGAAAAAGACCCAGGTTCAAAAAGCAACAGCACAAGGTGAAATAACGCAAACCCATAAATAAAAAACGCAGAGAGGCTAATAGAGTTAGAGGGAGAAGGCCCAAAAGAGTACCTGATATCAAGGATCACACACTTGAGCTTCTTTGCTCTGGCAGTGAAAGAAAAGCACTGTGGAAAGGAAGCTCTGCTGTGAGCTTAAGACCTGTGTAGAGCTTAGAGAGAGAAAGGCCTGCGAAGGGAAGCTAGAGAGAGAGATGTAAATTACAATGGAGAACTGGGCCTCCGCTTATGGTGGATATTAGGCGGAGAGAGAGATAGAGAGGGGGAGAGAGAGATGGGTCAAAGTTAAAGCGAAGCTCTCTTTTCTCGTTGCATAAAATTTTCTATTGGTTTATCGTATGAGAAGTACAAAGGGGTCAGACTCACCAATAGCTCTGTGCGGTCTCGCACCTGGCTGTCATTCCTTTCCCCACATCCTTCTTCCTCAGTCAAATGACGAAAATGCCCTTCCTTTTTTTATTTTTTATTATTATTTAAAAAATATTTTAAGAGTAATTTTATTCTTCATACTTATTTATCATATTTATTTTATATTGATTAACATATGTTTTAAGTGATTAAACACTAATAAAAAAAAAAGTGATTAAATACTTAAAATATGTCATGTCTTGCTAATGTAAAATGAATAAGATAAATGAATGTGAATACAGAAGAGTAGCATTAGTCCTGTTTTAAATACTCCTATTTCACTTAGGAAAAAAAAACAAAACTCCTATGTCACTCGTTCTTTTCTACCTAACGCTAAGTATTAAACAAAAAAAACTAATTATTTGAGTAATGTTTTAAGAGTAATTTTATTTTTTATACTCATTTATCATATTTATTTTATATTGATTAATACATGCTTTAAGTGATTAATATGAAAAGACATTTAATTAATAAGTTTTAAATTTTATGAGACATAACAAAAGAAGTAAAAATTCAAAGAAATAAATGAAATTATCTGTAAAATCTAAGATACAAGTATGAAATACTTGAACAAACGCAATATAATGAGCGCTATGCGTTTGTTTTTTTATGAAAAATGAAGAAAATAAGAAAAATAAATTTTGAAAAAAAAAAAACACTAGTTTTTCATTGTCAAAAACATTTTTAGTGTTCGGTTGGCACGAAAAACATTTACGTACAATAATTAGACGAAAAAAAAAAAAAAAGTTATCTGATGGGGAGGGGAGTGGGTTTGGGCATTGGAAGGTGGTTGTGGGGGTTGATGAGGCGTTGAGATGTTGGTTGCGGGCCGCGGCAGCTAGGAATAAAAGAAAAAGAAATTCCAAAGATATTTTACGTTAAAATAAACGCAAACAACATAATTGTACTTTTATTTAAACTACTATATATTTAGTGAGAAATAAAATTAAAAATAAGAGGCACGACAAAGGATACAATTTCAAACTTCATATTGAAAAAAAAACAAAAAAAAAACATAAGTAAATTTTATTTAAAAAAACAAATAATCAAATTGCCAAACTATAAATATAACATACAGGTTGGGTCTAATTTGAACTTGTTTTATATATACCATTTGACCGTACATTATCCATTATAAAACTATTCTCCTATTTTTCTAATTTTTATTGGAAGTACTACCGAAATATGGTGTGTTATGATCAAGAACATTAAAAAACAAAAATTAAAATGTAAAATGTAATCTCAAGAGGTTATTCCTAATCATAAACGTAGACGTATAACACTAAATCGTCCAAAAATATTTTGATTATTTTTCTATTTACTTCCTTTATTTTCTCATATTTTACATTTTATCACATGTCTTTCACAAATTGATTACACTATTTTTACTCCACAATTCGTTAAAGACAATTATGCTTAGATGTACCTTGATGATACGAATACAAAGTGCATTATTATGCCGACATTGGGTTGTTGGTCGCCTAAATCGGGGGCCTACTTTCCCTTATAGCCGATCAAATCATAGGCAATGGACCAATGGTGGATGAGAATGTTGGATGAGGGAGTCGATAATAAATTGGAATTCATTTAAGGTTGCCAGGCAATGAAGACCCTTTTTAACTCCAAAAGTTATAGATTTTGTTGGTCTAAATTTTAATATCATTTTATATATATATAAATTTTTAAAAAAAATATTTTGATGTGATATAAAACAAAAAGTTGTTTATATATATCACATCAAAATTTTTTTCTTTTTAAATTATGAAAAAAAAAAATTGCTCAAACACATTACCAAACACATTTACTCTAAAAATTGCTTTCATTATTAAATATGTTGGTGCAACACAAGCCAAGCAGGGCCCGAGCTCTAAAATGCCATGGTAATGATGGGACAAGGCATTGCATTTGGATCACTCAAACCCCATGTGCGTGTGAGAGGGAGAGGGAGAAATTATGTGCTGCGTAAATAAATGAGGTGTAGGAGATTGTTCATATTCTTATGGTTTTTTTTTTTGTTTTTTGTTTTTTGTTTTTTTAATTTTTATATCGAGCATAGGGTGTTTTTACACGACTGTACAAGGTCCCGAGTGACCCTACATGGCTACATCACATTGATAACATGGATGAAGTTAGTTGGAATTTGTAACCCCCATTCAATCTTAACAATTTCTCGTAATGTATATGATTTTTTTTTTTTTGGGATAATTTAAACATCTCCATCATTCTAGAAGAGATTTAATGTTTTGTATTTGTTAATAATTTTATTTTAAATACATAAAATAAAATACAGAAGAATAGAATTTCAACAAACGAAGATACTAATCTACTAAATTAATATATTTGTCTTTAAAGTATATTGTTCTCACGTATATATTTTATAAAATTAACAGAACATATATAAAAAGCAGATGTAAATTTAGTATAATTGTATTTTTTTAGTTTAGTATTAAGAAAATATGAAACGTGTGTGGACTGTGGTTCCTTGGGAAAGCAAGTAAATTGATTAAATTTATAAAATCCTTCCAACTTGTAATCGAGACCACGAAATCTCTATAATTAATACCAATCGGACAGCGTCCAAGCATGTCTCCTCCAACATTAGTGAGTGCTTCAACTACTTTTATTTGTTGTTTCCTTTCCTTTTTCCTTTTTTTTATTTTTATTTTTTAATGTGAAGTATAAATACAAGTAGGAGCCTTGAATGCCGTATACTTCATCAAGTGACATAAAAACGACAACAAATAAACTTTGGCACGCAACTTTGATTGACCATTGTTTTGGTCGCTTTCTCTCGTCATGGACAAGTACTATTTGGGTTTTGGTCGTAATCCAAGTTGTCCACCCACACCCTCATGGGACTTGTGAGTTGTGTTATTAAAATTAGGGGGTAAATCAGCGCTAGTACTAGTAGTAGTGGGTTTAGAATTAACTCCATTATATAATAACTTGTGTTGGAAATTGGGTCGACTGATCTAAACCATTTATAAATCAAGGCCTAAAACTGCTCATTACTCCGGTTTTATTTTAAACCATTTATAAATCAGCGCTAGTAAGGAATCTGTCTCCAAGCCATTAAAGCGTGCTTCGAGAAAAAACAGCTATATAGGCCACGACATGTGATACGTTCTTAATTTAGGAGATCAAAAATGCTTAAACCTAGGTTATCTTGAGAGTATTCACATGTAAAAGAGGGAACGTGACATGAAAACAGTTATAGGAGAACCATTATAAAAGGTAAGGCTTGATCAAGTAAAAGAGACGTTTGGCCTCTAGCCCAAAACTCTAATAAGGGCATTTTATGATTCTCATTTCTTAAACATTCATTAACTTAAGTATTGAAGTTATCCTCTACGACACACACCAGCAGGCTCCCTTGCTTACATTTTTTTTCTTTTACACGTGCAATTTAATAGTGTCCAACACAAGAAAAATTGGTCTAACAACTTTGATTTAGTGTATGTTTGGTTTAACAATTTTACAATTTGAGGTTTAAAAAAATAGTGATTTCAAAATGAGTTAGTAAAAACATGGATAAGAGTTTGATAAAATCTGTAAAACAAAAAAAAAGTGAATTTAAAAGCAAAAACACGGTTCTGCTTCTAAAATAGTGCATTTTCAAACATACACCTCCTTTTCTGCTTTTTTTTTTTTTTTAAGTAACCTAGTGGCTGGCTGAATAGCTCATTAATTTGCATTGAGTTTAGGAAGTTTTAGAAAATAAGTGTCGGCCTAAATTTAAACTCTTAAAAGAAGATTAGTTTATTGTTCAAAGCGTCTAGAAAATAATACGTTGAGTCTGTTTGTTAATGTAATTTTGTTTTTGGTTTAAAAAAATATTTTGATGTGATATGAAGGTAGATTTTAAAAAATATTTTTTAGAATATTTTTGTATTTAAATTGTTTGATAATATTTTTATTTTGAGAAGATAAAACAAAACAAAAATTTTAAAAAAAAAAAAAGAAGAAAATTTAACAAACGCCCAACATAAAATAAAGAGAAAGAAAGAAATTTACGACTATTCAAACAAAGATATCATTAACACAAATCAGATTTATAATTACTATTAATAGAGTTTGTACTTTGGTCGAATAAGCATATTATGTGCTCGTTAAGTATTTTCAATGTTATATATATATATATATATATATTCAATGTTATTTAATTAATTATTTTTTTAAAAAAATAAACTCAATAATTTGTTATATCAAACACACACACACACACATATATATATAGCTCAGTTTCGAGCTACTGAAAGTCTTCAAGCGGTACCACCTGGATCCTATTTGTTTAGAAGTCCTCATTTGTTTTCTGTATTATTACTGTTAATTCCGAATTAACAGTGACTATCACGCATGGTCCTTGATCCAGGATCACTGCAAGACAGCTAAACGTTATAGAGATGCAATGCCAAGGGGGAGAGGAGGGCGGCAGCACTACCTCTAACGCTTAAGTCAATAAAATATAAATGAGATAAACATATATCAAAATGTGATAAGTAAGTGAGAGAGAATAAATAATAGATCCCCTTTTGATTCTTATAGTTAATTTTATTATTTTGGAGGGTGATGTCTTAATCTTTGGCCATTATAAGATATTTAGCCGTTATGAGATATTCGCACGTTACGATACGAGGGGATAAAAGATTCTCAGCTCTTTCCATATTAGGAGCATGCTTGTAATGATTTATTTAGTGTATCCTTGTTGGCATTTATTTTGGAGCCTCATTCCTCACTCTACGGACCCGTTTGGCAAAGGGTTTAGGGTTTGCGATTTGGGTTTTTAAAATTAAAAAAAAAAAATCATATCAAAACATTTCAACTTTTTATATTTCATCAATCAATTTTTAACAATTTTTTTACACTTTTTATATCATATCAAACACTTTTTATTACTATTCAAATAAAAAATTTATTAAAAAACAAAACTTTTTCACTTTTCCATATAAAAAATTTACAACATTCTTTCTACTTTATATCACATTAAAACTCAAAATTTTTTCAACCCCAACCCAATCATTTGCCAAACATACCTTATGGTTCTTAGTGGGTTTCTTAAGTCATGTTTTGCTTGGGCTTGGGTGATTATTATGTATGCTTGAATTACTTGATGTGAATATTCTTATTCCAACAATCCCTCTTTTCCTTGAACTACTAGTGTGATCAAATGAGAATTTAGATGTAAATATCTCAATTCTAGCAATCCTCTCATTCTCTTGGGCTGCTAGTATGGCCTAATGAGAATATCTCCATTTCAAGACTCAACTTATTTTAGTGCAAAAGATAAAATGATTCAAACCGTCTAATACATAAGTAATGTTACCAAGAAAGGATGAAGAAGAAGATGACCCAAGTGGTGGAGCTCCCATTTACAAGCCATTTTCTAAAGTAGAGACACCTAGTGACATCGTTAACTACTGTTTGGCTTATCAGCAATAACCCAAATGCCATTAACACGTCCAATTTGTTCATGTAGTACGTATTCTCGTAGTAATCATCAGTTACCACTGTGGCCTTCACACATAGAGTTAGCTCGAACTACACATATTCAAACACATTGAGGAAGAGAGAGATAGTTACCTTGCTACCACATTGTTCGACACTGATGGTGAGGATGAGAGCGATGAGTGCAGAGAGATGATGATGGCCAAAATTGACACTAAAACTGACATTATCGCGTTGAGAACTTGTACCTCTTTCTATCTCTTTATACCTTTTTATTGATCTCTCTACTTTTGATTGTATTTGCTTTAAGGGATTAATTGAATGGTTTGGTAAATAGTTTTGTATGATGTTTTTTTTTAATAGTAAAAAAAATGATTGATGTAATATAAAATAAAAATAAATTTTGAATTTTTTAGGAGAGAAAAATAAAGAAAGTTATTTTATAATAATATTAACAAAATGAACTTTTTTTTTTTTTTAAATGAAAGTAAAGATATAACTAGTTGCCAAACAAGTTCATGATCTTTGTGTGTATGGCTTTTGTCAGTATCAATACTGTTTAATTATCGAAATTGGAATGAGAATATTCACCTCAAGTAATTCAAGTCTACATAACCACCCAAGTCCAAAAAAAAGGTGACCCAGGAAGCCTACGAAGAACCATGGAGTGAGGAAATGTCAAGAATGATACAATGAATAAACTATTACAATCATGCTCTCGTAACGACTAAAGATCTCATAAACGGTCAAAGATCTCGCAATAACGAAAGATTTTGTAACTACCAAAGATCAGGACATTACCTTTTAATAGAAGAAAGTCAACTATCAGAAGTTAACAATTTTACCCTTTTGGGCATAATTGGAAAAGCAAATTACGGTTTCATAGTCTTCAGTAGTTCACAAGATGGGACCCAACTTATTTTAGTGCAAAATATAAAATGATTTAGACCGTTTGATACATCCAATTACTAAAAAAAAAAAAGAAGAAGATATTATAAGTAAATTTACTAGAAAATGATGAAGAAGAAAATGGCCCAAGTGGTGCAGCTCCCATTTACAAGTCATTTTCCTAAAGTAGAGACACCTAGTGACATCGTTAACCACTGTTTGGCTTATCAGCAACAACCCAAACACCATAAACACGTCCAATTTGTACACGTAGTACGTATTCTCGTAGTAATCATTAATCACCACCATGGCCTACACACACACAATTAGCTCGAACTACACATATTCAAACACATTGAGGGAGAGAGAAAGATGGTTACCTTACTACCACGTTGTTCAACACTGATGGTGAGGACGAGAGCAATGAGTGCAGAGAGATGATGATGGCCAAGATTGACACTCAAAATGCCATTATCGCTTTGTGATCTTGTACCTCTTTCTATCTCTTTGTACTCTTTTATTGATCTCTTTGCTTTTGATTGTATTTGCTTTAAGGGAATAATTGAATGATTTGGTAAATAGTTTTGTTATGATTTTTTTTTAATGGTAATAAAAAGTTGTTGATGTAATTAAAATAAATAATTTTGAATTTTTTGGGAGAGAAAAATAAAGAAAGTTATTTTATAGTAATAATAAAAAAATGAACTTTTTTTTTTTTTAAAAAAATGGAAATAAATATATAACTGGTTGCCAAACAAGTTTATGATCTTTGTGTGTATGGCTTTTGTCAGTATCAATACTGTTTAATTATCGAAATTGGAATGAGAATATTCACCTCAAGTAATTCAAGTCTACATAATCACCCAAGTCCAAACAAAACGTGACCCAGGAAGCCCATGAAGAACCATGGAGTAAGGAGCAATGCTCTAAAATAAATGTCAAGAATGATACAATAAATAAACTTTACAATCATGCTCCCAATATGGAAAGAGTTGAGAATCCTTCATCACCTCGTAACGTGCAAAGATCTCATAACAACCAAAGATCTCGTAATGACTAAAGATCTCATAAATGGTCAAAGATCTCGCAATAATGAAAGATTGTGTAACGGCCAAATATCATGACATTAGAGCATTCCTAATGGCCTCATTAAATTTTACTAGTCAATTTATCTAAAAACCCACTTTTCAGCATTTTAACCATCAACTTTTTTAAAGCACTACTAACAGCTTCAGCAAATTAACTATCAACTATCACTATTCCATTTAAATATTATTTCTCAAAAATTTCTTTATTCTTTTTCAAACATTTATTTTTCATCTACATATTCATCCTCATCAACCCCCAAACCTTCAAAACCCCAATCGGATTCCACTCCCATGAAACCAAGCCACTGAATCACCACAACCCAATCATAAAATACCCACCAAAATTTGTTTATCACAGAAGAGAAGCAGTCAAAGATTCGGCTAAACAAACAATTCTTTCCAGCAATTACAAAAAAAAAAAAAAAAAAAATCTATTCACAAAGACATCCATGGCCGCTGTCTCCCGCCACTACCATTGTTGTCGTCCATGCTCAACCACCACACCATATCCATTACTACAAACAACAAACACCCATTCAGGTAGAGTGAGAAGCAAAACACAACCTAGCAAAGCATAATCTCAAAAACCCATTTCAAAATTATGAACCAATCGAAACATCAATACTCAAAAACCATTCGGTTAGGCCCGTTAAAATACATCAAAACACTACATACCACCGAGAATCAATACCCATAAACAATCAAACAATCAATCGGTTTACCCAATCAAAACACCCACAAATCATCAAACCCATACCCAAAATTATCAACCTATAATCAAGAGTATGAGCTAAGCGAAGATGGATTTTACCTGATGAAATCAATAGCTCCAACAGATCGGATCTCTCTCTCTCTCGTGTTCTCGTCTCTCTGTCTCTCGCCTCAGTTCTCTCTCTTGTGGTATGTCTGAACGACAAGAAGAAGAAAGAAGAGGGGAAAGAAAAGAAAGAAAAGAAGGGGAAAGAAGGTGCGGTGAAGTGTGAAGAACAGAGGGAGAAGAAATGGGAGAGGAAGGAAGAAGAAAAAGAAGAGGGGAAGGAAGAAGAAACTGTGCGTGGGAACTGGGAAAGAATAGGAGAGAAAAAAAGAAAAGAAAAAAATCGGATGCAAGAGAGAGAAAAAACTGATTTTTTATTGGTTTGATGAATGAATAATACTCATCAAACCTGATGAGTACTGTTCATTCATCAGATTTTATTGGCTAAATTGATGAGTCTATTAGGAGGGTTTTTTTACACTTTTAGTTAAATTGGCTCAACAAAATAGCCAAAAGGCAATTTTGTTGAGCCCATTAGTAATGCTCTTACCCTCTAAATTATAATAGAAGAAAGTCAACTATTAGACGTTAACAATTATCGAAATTGGAATGAGAATATTCACCTCAAGTAATTCAAGTCTACATAATCACCCAAGTCCAAACAAAACGTGACCCAAGAAGCCCACTAAGAACCATAGAGTGAGGAACAATGCTCTAAAATAAATGCCAAGAATGATACAATAAATAAACCATTACAAGCATGCTCCCAATATGGAAAGAGTTGAGAATCCTTCATCAACTCGTAACATTCGAAGATCTTATAACAACCAAAGATCTCGTAACGTCTAAAGATCTCATAAATGGCCAAAGATCTCGCAATAACGAAAAATTTTGTAACGGCCAAAGATTAGAACATTACCCTCTAATAGAATGAAGTCAACTATCAGAAGTTAACAATTATACCCTTTTGGGCATAACTGGAAAAGCAAATTACGGTTTCATAGTCTTCAGAAGTTCACAAGATGGGACCCAACTTATTTTAGTGCAAAATATAAAATGATTCAGACCATTTGATACATCTAATTACTGAAAAAAAAAAAAAAAGAAAGAAAGAAAGAAAGATATTATAAGTAAATTTACTAGGAAATGATGAAGAAGAAGATAGCCCAAGTGGTGCAGCTCCCATTTACGGCAAAGGATCCCGTCCATTTCATTTGAAATGGAAAGGTTCCAGTTAGTTGAAATATGAGGGGCAAAATTGTCCCAAATTTACAAGCCCTTTCCCAAAAAGGAGACATTTGGTGACACCGTTAACCACCGTTTGTCTTATTCACAATAGCCCGAATGGTGTCAACTAGTACACCGTTGACGCGTCCGATTCGTACACATAGTACATATTCTCATAGTAATCATTGGTCACCACCACGGCCTACAGAGACACACAAACACAATTAGGTCGAACTACATAGATTCAGACACATAGAGGGAGAGAGAGAGAGACAATTACCTTGCTACGACGTCGTTTGGCCCCAATGGCGAGGACGAGAGCAATGAGGTGCAGAGAGATGATGATGGCCACTAAAACCGCTATTATTGCTTTGTGATCTTGTACCTCTATCTCTCTCTCTTTATACCTTTTTATTGATTTCTCTGTTTTTGATTGTATTTGCTTGAGAGGATTCATTAAATGGTTTGATAGAGAGTTTTGTTATGAATTTTTTTGTTAATAGTAATAAAAAGTGATTGATGTGATATAAAATAAAAATGAATTCAAAATTTTTTGTGAAAGAAAAATAAATAAAGTTATTTGAGAATAATTAAAAAAAAAATATTAACTTTTTTTTTTTTTAGAAAAATGAAAATAAAGAAATAAATGGTTGCCAAACAGGTTCCATGAAACTTGGACTGCATTTGAGATCTGCACCTACACATTACCTAAACACTATTAGATTACTTAAGTTCTCTAAATTTTGTGCGAGTGATGCTGGGACGTAAATGCTATTAAGTAATCATACTCTTTATACATATTTATTATATTTATTTAAAAGCATTATCTTTTAGCTCTTTAAAAATTTATTTAAATTTGGATTTCAAAATTTTTTTTATAAAAGAAAGTTTCTTTCAATTTTGTATAAATTTTTTTTTGTAGAAACTTCACTTAGGCCCTCCAAACTTCTACGCATTTTGAAATACCCTATTGATATTTCATTTCTCTCATTTTGACCCTTCATACTTTCAAAATATCTCATTTAGCCTCTTTCCGTTATGATTTTCCGTTAAATCCTAACATATTAGTGCAAAACTTATCAAAATACCCTTCATTTTAGATTTTTTTTTTAATATATTTTTTTAATTACAAGGGTATTTTGAGAATTTTAATAGGGTTTGATGCTGAAAACAGACGAAGGGCGGGTTAAATTATACAAATTGAAAGCATGAATGGTCAAAGTGAGAAAAATCAAATATCATAGAAGTATTTCAAAACGTGTGAAAGTTTCCCTTAAGTTTTATTTTTTTCTATTTTAACTACTAACCTTTGAAAAACACTTTATTTTTTCTTTATTTCATTAAAATATTAATTCTCATTCTTTAAGCAATCTATATTCTACATTTTTTTCATTTTTTAAAATATTCATTCTCATTAAAATATGATTAAATCTCATTAAAGAATGCTACAGTAATTTTCATATATGAAAAACTACTATATCATTCCGTCCTAATCAAAAAGTTTTAAAGAACTGGATGTAGAGTTATTTAAGAGTATTATTAGCTATAATTTAAAGAAAAAACAGTTTGAAAAGAAGTAAATAAATGCTCTATGGAAGAAAGCACTATTTTCGTCCCATTCCTCCTTTACTTACACTTTTTTTTTTTAAAAAAAAAAAATAAGGACTAATTTTCACTATGAATATTTAAATGAAATGTAAGATAAATTGATGGAGATAAAATTTGAACTCTAGACCTTTAGTTTTAATACCATTTTAAATAACTATTTTTTAATTAATATTATAACATAACAATTTACTAAATAACATTACTCATTCATTTAAGAGGAAGCATCAAGATTTGAATTGTTTAAACTTTTAAAGTGGGTTTTCTGCTTTCCTTCTTCTTTTGGTGTTTTTTTTTAAATTTTGGGTACCAACTTCGATTAGCATAGTGATGGGTCATTTGATTTGGATATAGACTTCTCAAATTAGTTCAATAATTTATACACACTCGTATCACAAAATAAGAGGCATCTTTTAGAAAAAGGAGGGATGCATTTGGGGTGTAGGGGTAGTAGTGTGGGAGTGGGTGAGAGGATAATAAAATTGAAAAAAAAAAAAACAAAGAGATAGAGAGAGTATGTAAAATGTGTTGGATTGGAAAAGGCTACAAATCGCCATCCTAAAACAAGATAAAAGATAAGAGGGGGGCTAATTGGGACCATAACATCTAGAGGAGTCTAAAATGTCTAAATCAGAGTAGGATCTTCTCTCAGTTGGGATCCCGACAAGCCAATTACTCTCTTGAGCAGTGAATATATATATTATATATTCTATTCATCATTTCTTGCACGTTGGGGGTGACATTGGCAAGGCATTATCTAACCTTGTCCAATAATTCCATTTTAATTTTATAGTATATATGCAAATGACCATGATTTGGGAAAAGAGAAAAGGTAACTAACATCTTCCATCCAATTGGCAGAGGTAATAGGTCAGCATTATTATTATTTTTTTGGTCAAATGGCCCATGGGTCGAAAAAACAAAGGGTATGGAATACTTAGGCCTTGTAGTTAAAATATTATTAAAATAATTAAATTTATTATTATCTATTCGCATAAGCTTTTGAGAAAAATAGTGATTTAACATGATATTATAATAAATGTCATGAGTTTGAATTTTATCTTTATCATTCATCTTTTATTTTAATTAAATATTTCACGTGTACGTCTTGTGTTTCACTTATTGAAGTAAAGTTTGAATTCATACGTAAGAGATAATGTTGAAATATTAATTAAATTAATTAAATTTACCATTTCTTATCAACTTAAGCTTTTAACAACCATGTTAACCCTCTCAAAAAATTACTCAATGTGACAGTGTAATATGACACTGCCATGTCAATCCCAAAAAAGTTATCCAGGCCTCTCTCATGAGTGGCTGATCACCTCCTTGATCAACAATTTGGTGGTCATATTAGAAGATAGACATGGGAGGGGGAGGGGGGAGGAGAGAGATTTTTTTTTGATACTCTTACAACGTCATGGAAAAATGCTATATATAGTTTTGTAATTAGGTTGAAAATGGTTGCGTCCAATATGCAAGTCATCTGAAAATCGACATAATTTTTTTATAAATTGCGTTTGGAAGAACGTCCTTCAATTTTGTTTATTAAACTAACATTTATTTTTGAAACAGGTGAATCTTACGTACATTTTAAAAATAAATATATGAACTAGATACTCTAAAAACATATATGGCATGTTCTGGTAATCCTATATATTAAAAATTCATGTAAAAATGATCTACTGTATTAAATATAGCAATACTAAATTTTGACCAGAAAATAATCCCAGGACATTGATGAAGCTGTAAATTAAAGGAGAGGGGAAAGAAACAGTCCTTCTCTCCCTTTACAACAATATAATTACAACAAGAACTGCGTCCCGGCCTTCAAAGATTTTTAAGGCCCATAAATGATTCTCGCAAACTTATTGGATAATTTTGTGGAGCTAAGGCACACAATTCCATAAATGTACCTTACTTTAATGCCCCCTATTTGATTGCCACGTTGGAGATTCCAAAGTTCGATTATTCCTTTGATCCCTTCGTAAGCAAAGCAAAGCAATTTCAACCTCTTTGTCTCTTCGATTCAAACATGGTTGTCGCTTCTTCTACTTTCTGGCGTGGCATTTCCAATTAGAACAATGGCGGTTGTTTTTTTAAATTGAAACTACGTATAAAGTCAAATAGGAGTTGGTTTAATTTCTCTTTGGTTAAGAGGGATGCATCGATCGATCTCTCAATTGGGTGTGGTAAGGGTGTAATTGAAGTAATTTATACCAAGTGATTGAGTGGTTAAAATCCTATGTAATTTTTTTCATAGAGTATATATAGCTCATATATATCTCAATGTGGAAGCATTCAAATATGAAGCATGAAAAATGTGTTTGTGTGTTTTTTTTTTTTTGAAGAAATTTAAAGGAAAGCAAATGAAAAAATATATAGAAGGTGACAAACACGAATAAAAGGAAGAAGCCGGACGTCAATGAATCCTATCCGCTATCAGTGACTCATATTATAATAGCTTCGTGCGTTTCATTTTTTGAGAAGTAGTGAAGCATGGAGCAATCCCAAGATGCTCATACTTCTGCAAATTCTGGTAAAACTTTTCCCTGTGAGTTTCTGATCTGCATGCATGATAGCTTAATTCATATTATCACGCTCATTAATAATATATTATATATATATATATATATATATAATATATATATATATACATATCATATTATATAATATTATATATATATAGGTATATATATACATATGCATGTCTCTTACTTTGGTTGCTAGACAATATTTGATGATAAAGAGCTCAGGAATATTCCTCAATGGTGAGCTTGCTGATCAAGCTTCAATATATATGTGATTATCTGTTGCCTGTCTCTTTGTTAATTAATGTTATACTCTTGATTTGATTGCAAAGTCTACGTACCTTTCCAAACGAGTACTTTTTATTTACTTTGGCTTTGCAGATGAGGTAAATGATTCCCCAATCGAACAAGTTCGACTCACAGTCCCTATCACAGACGATCCAACACTAGCATGCTTGACGTTTCGAACATGGGTTCTGGGGATCACATTGTGTGCTCTTCTGGCATTCTTGAATCAATTCTTTTTGGATACCGCCAAAATGCACTCTATATATCATCAGTTTCAGCCCAAATTGCAGTACTTCCAATGGGAAAGCTTATGGCAGCATACCTACCAAACAAACCAATTCACATTCGTGGAACACAATGGTTCTTTTCATTGAATCCAGGGCCCTTCAACTTGAAGGAGCATGTCCTTATAACCATATTTGCCAATTCAGGTTCAAACACGTACGGTTTATGCAGTGAACTTTATTACCATTGTCAAGGCTTTCTATCACCGGGGAATTCATCCTCTGGCAGCCATCTTGTTAACTCAAACCACCCAGGTGATCATTTCTCTGTTCATACGTGTTTAACCTATTGAAATTCTATTTTATTGGAATTGCTTCACTACTTTTTCCTGATTGTGTTTGATGGATTATTCAGATGCTTGGGTACGGATGGGCTGGAATTTTTCGAAAGTTTCTTGTTGATTCACCTTACATGTGGTGGCCTTCCAACTTGGTTCAAGTCTCTCTGTTTAGGTGCTCCTAGTCCCTCATTTTGCTTTCCTCCCCACCCTTTGACCCCATCTTCTATTGTCATATCATACAATAATCATATAGCAGTCTATTAAATAGAATTTCTCTTTTATTATATCTCTAAATTAATTTTATATTTGAACTTGTAGGGCGTTGCATGATGTTGAGATTAGGCCCAAGGGAGGCCTAACGAGGCTGCAGTTCTTCCTTGTGGTCCTCGTATCAAGCTTCGGATACTACATTGTTCCCAACTATTTGTTTCCATCCATAACTGCTCTCTCCTTCGTTTGCTGGATATGGAAGGACTCAGTTACAGCCCAACAAATTGGTTCTGGTCTTCGTGACCTTGGTGTTGGCTCGTTTGCCCTTGATTGGTCCACTGTAGCTGGCTTCCTGGGATCTCCTTTAGCCACCCCTGGATTTGCTATCATTAACATAATGGTTGGTTTCTTCGGAATTCTCTACATATTGATCCCTATTGCTTACTGGACCAACTCGTATGAAGCCAAGCGATTTCCTATTTTCTCATCACACGTGTTCAGCCCTGATGGTGGAGAATACAATGTCTCAGTAGTTTTGAATGACACAACCTTCCAATTCAATCAACAAGGTTATGATGGCTATAGCAAAATTAACCCCAGTATCTTCTTTGCATATGGTTATGGTCTAAGCTTTGCAACATTGGCTGCTGCATTGTCTCATGTTGCACTGTTCCACGGAAGGTACTTTGTATCCATGAAAACATTGAAAAAAACCATTCTTTACATTGACTTTGTGCTGTCAAAGGTTGTAGTGCCTAGTATATTTGCTTTTCTATATGCAGAGCAATCTGGCAACAAACAAAGGCAACATTCCAAAGGATGTGCACACTAGAGTGATAAAGAAAAACTATGACCCTGTCCCTCAATGGTGGTTTTATACACTCTTGACTGCAGTGGTTGGACTTGCCTTGCTTGCTTGTGAAGGCTTCGGCAGGGAATTGCAACTCCCTTACTGCGGAGTCTTACTAGCAATTGTCTTGGCTCTGTTATTCACCCTCCAAATTGGGGTAATTACTGCTACAACAAACCAGGTATGGTAGCTATTGAGACTATAAACTTTTGACCTTTTAATTAGTCTGTGTTTGATCAGATTGTAAACTCTTTGTCCAGCAACCAGGAATCAATGTCATCGCTGAGGTTATTATTGGTTACATGTATCCGGGGAAACCTCTTGCAAACATGGCTTTCAAGACCTATGGCTTCATAAGCGTGTCGCAGGCAATCATGTTTCTCTCAGACTTCAAGCTAGGCCATTACATGAAAATTCCTCCAAAATCCATGTTTATTGTTCAGGTTTTTTTTTTTTTTTTTTTTTTTGATGAATGAAATTTTTTATAGAAACACAAACAACTACAAAAAGAGAAACAACTACAAAACCAACTATACAATTCTCAACCCCGAACCACCAAAAAGAAAGTAAGCACCAGAACAAAACAATATAGCAGCTACTAGATCAGAACAGAACAGAACGGCAGCAACCAGAACACAAGAACAAGCAGCTATAGATCAAAACATCAAGTCCAACAAATCAGCATATGGACAGCTAAACCAGAAAAGAAAAACAAGAGCAGGATTTTTACTCAAACCTCAAATTAGAAGCACATCCTGCATCCTTCTCAACAGCAGAGAGCAACACCAACCCGGGCTCTAACAAGATATACCCCAATTAGAACATAGGGCAACATATTTCCCCAACATATTCTCTGTAATAGTTTTTCTTCAGAGCACAAAATATTACCAAATTACTTAACATCATTCCCAAATTTCCAAATATTATACAGAAAAGTAAAACTAATACTTTTTTCTGTACTGTTTTTCAATGAAGTTAGTGGGAACCTTAGTTTCATCCTCAGTGTACTTGGCAACATCTTGGTGGCTTCTCGGCTCAGTAGAACATATCTGTGAAGCATCTAAACTACCAGAAGGAAGCCCGTGGACATGCCCTCTAGATGATGTTTTCTACAATGCTTCCATCATATGGGGCGTAGTCGGCCCACTTCGCATGTTTGGCCGTCTTGGCCTATACTCTAAGATGAACTATTTCTTTCTAATCGGTATCCTTGCATCGGTGCCGGTGTGGCTACTCTGTCGCTTGTTTTCGGAGCGAAAGTGGATAAGGCTCATTAACATGCCAATCATTTTAGGAGGTGCAGGGGGAATGCCACCGGCAATGGCTATGAACTACCTGTGTTGGGGTGGTGTTGGCATTTTCTTCAATTTTTTTGTGTACAGAAGATTCAGAGGGTGGTGGGCAAGGCACAACTACATCCTGTCAGCTGGGCTAGACGCTGGGATTGCTTTCATGGCCATTCTTTGCTATTTCACTTTACAAATTAGAGACGTCAATGGAATGAGGTGGTGGGGTTTGGATTTAGACGATCACTGCCCACTAGCAAGCTGCCCTACTCCCCCTGGCATAGCGGTTGAAGGGTGTCCCCTGTTCCATTGACAACTTTTCTCTTTATTTGATCTTGTTATAGCACGCAGCCAAACAAACTACTATCTTCGAATTTCTTACGCAACAAAACTGTCCATATTGCATTACAAAGCTCATTAATTCTGGGGTATGTAAGGTTAATTGTTGCCAAGTTTCAACTTCTTTCTCCTCCCAATTATATATGTGCCCTTTTGATTTATGTGAAAAAAGAAAAAGAAAAAGTGTAACATAGTACGGATGGGATTTTTCATGGGGGATGCTTAAACATCTACCACCCATCCTTCTTGGGGTCCTTCTCCATTTTTTTATTTATTTTTTAAAATCACTTTACACTAGCATGGGTGGTAGAAGTGGGGTCAACCTTATTTTTTTAATTAAAAAAAAATAGAGAAGGACCCCAAGAAGGATGAGTGGTAGATGTTTAAGCATTTCTCATTTTTCATAGTTAGACAGTTTAAGAGAAAGGATGTGGGGTTCACCTATCCCAAGTAGGCTACGATGTTGAGTTTATCTGTCCAATGCATGTGGATTCCGCAGCCCTTCTCTATGAAGTGATATTCCCAACTCCAAGACTTTAATTATAGTATTTACCAGATGGTCCAAATGTTTGGAAAGGGTGTGTATATAGCATAGAGTAATTTATGGATAAAGTTTAAGATAATTTATGGGTATGTTTGGCAAAGGGTTTTGTAAAACAAAAAACAAAAAAAATACATCAAAACTTTCAATTTTTTATATTCTATTAATTATTTTTTAATACAAAAAATTTATAACATTTTTTATACTTTATATCACATCAATTACTTCTTATTACTATTCAAACTCCAACCCAACTGTTTGTCAAACATATACATTAGCATGGTTGAGTTGGGGTTTGAGGTTTGAATAGTAAGAAGAAGTAATTGATTTGATATAAAGTAAAAAAAATGTTGTAAATTTTTTGTATGGAAGAGTGAAAAAGTTTTGTTCTTTAATGAATTTTTTATTTAAACAGTAATAAAAAGTGTTTGATGTGATATAAAAAAAATTGTTAAAAAGTGATTGATAGAATATAAAAAATTAAAATATTTTTGTGTGATTTTTTTTTTTTTTTTTGGGTTTAAAAAAGACCAGTCCGATCCTTTGGTTTTTAGGACTCTCGTCTATTGGCGATGAGAACTTTCAAATAAAATCAGGGTCGTTAATATTTTGCTTTTTTTTCTTTCCAAAAAGTAAAATAAAAATAGAAGAAATAGGGTTACGTAGTATGAATCAAACTCGTTGAGGTCTCATTACACCGACTCAACTTTCCTTATAAAAGAAGGGCTTCATGCAAACTCTCAATAAATCGCGTCTTATCTTTTATCATCAAGATTCAAGAAGACAAAGAATGTCGTTATTGAATCTGATATTCGCCGCCTTTACTGATGAAGAAGACGAGTGGGAGACACTCTCTTCTTGTAGTTCCATTATGTCTAGCCCTGCTTCGTCGCATGAGGAATATTTGTTGTCTACTGATGATAGCGCTTCGCTGGGTGATGCACTGACGGCCGGTGAGACTAGATATCACCTACCGTCTGACGAGAGCTTCTTTCAGGCGCTCATAGACCAAACTCCCGACGAGAAAAGCTTTCTTCATTGTTCTGGTACCGGTGACGAGGGTTGCTTTGCTGTCCCTGTAGAGCAAAGTTCTTGTGATGCGAGAGAGAGAATCATGGCTTCTGACCAAAAGCTTGAGATAGATGAGCTGTTGTTGGGTGACGATTACTGCCAGCAGGGGCCTCTTCTTTCCTTGGAAGTGTTCCTCAGGGTTCTGCACATGAAGGCTTCTGAGAAGGATTTTCATGAAGATGATCATAAAGAACTGGAGGCTTCTTCGGATGAGTTGCTACTTCTTGCTGATTTCTCTACCGACCTCTTCCTCTCGCCGCCTTTCTTACCAATCTGTGCATGAGGGCATCTATGACGATATGAAGAATCCAACAAGTCTTCATTACCGCAAAGGGTCTGAAGAATTTGCTACTTTGAATTTGTTAGATTGTATTAATTAAGAATCCGTTATGATTTTATGATTTGGAGCCTATTGAATGCAACTTGTGGCTTTGTAATTTGCTATTATATCTAGTGAATAAAATTTCTAGAGAGAGGTTTCCCTTGTTCTTCCAACTTTTGCTTATTCTTTTGAATCAACCCCTTTCAAAGAAAGGTTTTGCTTTTGATATTCGTGTATGAATCATTGGTGTCAAAACTGTGCTTGCAGTCTTCTCATGGTGTGAAAAAGATGGTGGAAAGGGTGATTTATTTACAATTTTTTTTTTTTTTTTGATTCATCACCCACGGACACACACATATATGGGCATTTAGAAACAGAGTAAATATATATATCAACTTACATATTTATTTTGAGTCAACCAAAAGTTATATGACTTTTAAAATCATCATTGAATTTATGATAAACCATTATGAACTTTTAATCTAATGGTAATTTTAAAAGTCACATATATTTTGGTTGACACAAAATAAATATAGTGGTTTGACATGTATTATTACTCTTAGAAACAAGCACATGTAAACAGGGTTTTGGAGAGACAAGAGATAACAAATGATAAGTCTGTCAACCTGAGCCTGAGGGGCAAAGGAGTCAAGAGTGCATAATTATTATTGCGGTCTCCAACCATTGGAGTACTCCAATTCCAGTGAAAAATATTTGGAAGCAGAATCATATTATAAAAAGAAAACCCATCTAGTACAAGATAATGCCAGTAAGCACCAATTTGATAATTGTCACCAGCATAAATACATGGGCTGAAAGAATGTTGGATTATGGTCCCAATAATCCCAAAATATCAGAAATTTTGTTTGTGTAATAATCTGGTATGATATTATTTGAAGGGTCTTGAAGAGCAGGTTCACTTGTTACTCCTGCAACCACAGCAGTTTCATGAGCCTCATCACATTCATGGAAGACTAGTAACCCCTCAAAGTTAAAACTACTCCTGATCATACAAAGAAGAGAACCCTGTACCTGAAAGTACAAGAAGAGTTTTGCATCCAGCATTCTGTCCAAATAAGATATCAGTATCTAATCTATCACCCACCATACACATTTTGGAGCAACTGATTTGAAATCTGCAAAAAAAAAAATTAAAATAAAATAAAACACAAGTATATAAATTCTCCTAAAGTAAATTTGATATCAAATCCAACAACAAAAGCGTAATTAATTATGTCAACAGGATCTACCATTATATGCTATCTCACTCTTTTACTCACTGTAGTCTACATGTATTCTACAACCTTTCAGTTTATCTGCTCCAATTTCACTTTGGCTCTTAAACTACATGCTCCCAATTGATCACACATTTCAATTTTTTTTTGTTGTTGTTGCAACTTTTCAGTTCTCATTAAAGCATGGGATTTCAGTAAAAAGAGAAGCTCTAAAGTAGATTATGTGCCTAAATTTACATGATGGTAATTTATAAAATGATTCCAATTAGAACAGTTACTTTTGTAGTAAGAAGTCCATTAAAAAGGGGGACGGTTTTCCAACTACAATAGGCTCCTTCTGGGTTGATCCACAAATAGCAGCCACCATACACCCTGCACCTGAAATTCAAATTGAAACATTATGAGAAAACTGTCAAAGTTGCTTACTAAGCCAACTTTCTTGAAGTGAAGATTGAAAGTGAAAAAGAAACCAGGCCACTCTTGCAAATCAGTCATATGTCCAACTGCATCGCGGTTAGTAGCAATGAAAAGGCATCCAGGATTCTCACGAATGCAAAGGGTTCCATATCTGACAGTTGAAAGCTTGAATGTTTTAGACAAATCAGCAAAAACAAAGCAGTAAACAGCTCGTAATATGAAATTTTAAATATATTACACAGCAATTAGCATTGCATTTTAGAAGTCAAGAGGTCGAAATGCCTATAGTAGAAAAAATGACCATGATAGTATTCAATTCCCTATGCAGAGAAGTTCCCTCCAGAATTGCGTTGAGCACCTGAGATCTTGAATGCAATGTTGGGTATAACCTTTGCAAAGGTCAACAAACCTTTGGTTTTGAGTTAATCCAACAACGTATCAAGAAACAAATGAAAAGGGGCGAAGAAAGCTAAGTGAAGAAAATATATCATAAAGACTTAATAGCTACTACCCACAAGAGAAATTATTGAGGTGAAAGCCATGACAAGTTGAGCATCAAAGATTAAATAAAGACAATCTCTTCTGGAACATGTATATATTTCCTTTAGAATGTTTTGATAACCTCTTTCAAAGAGTCAACAAAGTTTATAGAGGTCCAGATCTCCCATTTGCAGACCACATAAGACAAGAATTTCACACGTTTAAGCGATTTGTATTCAAGGGATTCCTTAAAGCACGTAATCAAAACTGTAAAAGTCAACAGGTAGCAGAGATTGCTGAGGGGGGAGGGAAACAAGGAATTTAGACTTTCTTACTGAAGCTTGTAATAGTTAATATACTGGTCTAGTCCAACAACAACAGCTCCAACCTGGGAATAGGAGTTCTGCAGCATTTTAATAGCAAGCAAACAACACAAAGTAAAATTCTCAAAGAAATTAGAGTCAATCTGATACATTACAGTCTTTTCATGTTCAAAGAGGCAATTTGGTTTCAGCTGTACTGTCTTTTTGCCATCTTCCTGCAATAACTTGCTTTCATTAGCATACCTATGGCAAGAGCTTAAACTCAAGGGTTTCTGCCCTAATGGCATGAGGCAAAACCCAACTTATTGGTAGCCAGGCAACCCAGCCAGTTGGGAGTGCCAGAACTACAGACCGTCCTAAATTTGACCTCAAAAACTGTTGACGCCATTCATGAAAAGTAAGGAAATAAAGACTGAAAATGCAGTTGAGTATATGGGATATAGATCTAATGTACAAGCTTATTAACTTCATTTTGAAAAAGGAAATGAATAAATTACCGGGCCACCAAGACCAGTAAATCCAGCAAGCTCCAGCTCTTCCAATATACCTTCCTCACCGATCACATAAACCTGCGAAAGGAACAAACTTGTGGCGACAATCACAAACTAACAATGACACACAACACGTGCAAATTCACCAGCAATAGAGCATTCAATTTGTGGACTAACAAATAAGTCATGAATAGAGAAAAAACTAGTTATTAGACCCACCAAATGTGCTATTTTAAACAACAAACCAGATCTCAATTCATAAACACATCCAACTAGAGGACAATGGTACTCTAAAATGCTTTTTTGGGTGTCAAGTTTTTCATTCTTAGTAGTTAATTAGCATTATCTATCTGCTTCTAATTCTCTAGGCAGTTAAACAAAAATTAGTAGTATGTTTCATTTGAGGTAAATGGATATTAAAAAATGAAAAGAAAATATGTGAATAGAAGCAGAATGAACCTTTTTTTCTCTTGGAAAATTGTTGACCTTCAAGTACATAGCAGCCGCAAAGGATGAGCAGAATATCTCGTCCTACAAAAACAAAAAAAGGGAGAGAATCAGCATTTAGACAGTACTACTCTTAATTGTTTCTGAAAAGGTCTATTGGAATTGGGATTGAGAAAAAAACCTCAGTGACGGAAATTCCCAATGAATTAAATTTCTTAGCGTATTGCCTCCTTGATTTTGTGGAATTATTGGTCACGAACACCAACTTCTTTCCCTGAAATATGTATTAGGAAGCAAAGGAAATTAATAAGAAGTTCGAAAATCTCGAACAAAAAAGAAAAAAGAAAAAATGGAAGAAAGAGAGAGTGAGAAAGTGGGCGCGTGCCTTGGAGCGAAGCACATCCAATGTCTGCGGGACGCCATCAATAAGTGTATCACCCTTCCATATCACACCTGTGTATAAAAACCCAGATAATTCGTAGTAATTATGGATAAAACAAGATGATTGAGATTAGATTTGAAAGAACAAAGAAAGAGAAATAAATAGCGGAGAAGTATCAATGAATGAGACCGTCGCAGTCGAAGAGAAAAGCTTCGACGGAATCGAGAAGATCTCCGACGTTCTGGGAAGAGAGAAGCTGAGTGGCCCCTCTTGCGACGTCCATTGCGTGCGAAAAGTGTAAGCTGCAGACGCCTTTACTTTCGCAGTTTGTAACAGGGACCAGAGGCGCACGTTTGGATTTTGGTTTGAAATATGCTGTGCCTTCAAACCATTAGAGCATGGATTTTTTTTTAAAAAAAAATGAGTGACAAAATTACTTTTTTTTTTTTATCAAAATAAACATCACAATAAAAAAATTTATCTTACTTTTTTAATAAAATTTTAACGCAATCTTTGATGAAAGGCAAAAATATGAGATTTGAGAGATAAGAGCATTCACAATAAATTCTTCAAATAAAAGTTAAATTTGGAGAAAGAAAATTCATTTTTTCAAATTTAGAAAACTACTTTTAAAAATAATCAAACATCAAACTCTTTATATTTTTATTTATTTTAATTAAATATTACTTTCTATTAATTTGAACCAAGAACTTTAACTGCAATTCAAGCATTCATTTCATTTCCTTAGACTTTTGCTATTGTTTTTTCGTTTCAAAAGTCTACAAACAAAATCCTTTCTTATTACTTACAAAAAAAAAAAAAAAAAAAAAAAAAGAGAAGAAACCAAAAAAAAAAAAAAAAAACAAGAAGAAGAAAACCATAACGAACGACGAACGCATAAACAAAGACTCCAGCGTATCCAAGATAGCATACCTGTTTGCTTAGTAGTTTTTTTTTTTGTAATTTTTTTTTATTTTAAAAAATTAAATTACTTTTTATTTTCTTATACAAATATATTTTACAATAGCTTCTCTTAATCATTCCTTATATCAATTAAATATTATTATTTTACCTTTTCTTTATTTTTTATCATTGTTTTTAATAACTTAGTTCATTGGAATGTGTAAGATGATAGAGTATTGAGTTTTTTTTATTATAATAATCATTAGATTTGTTACAATAAAACCCAATGTATTAGGTTTTACTATAGCAAACTCAAACTTTAGAGAATTGATTGAAAAATTGTTGTGGGCTACTTTTTATGATTTTTTTGAAATTTTTTCTATATTTAAAAAAATGTATGAACTATAAAAAATCTGCTTCAATGCTCTTATACGATCTATGGGAATGAGGGAAAAGAAATGATTTTGGAGCTTATGGTGCAGAAGAACGAAAGGTTGGGAGGGAAAAGTAACAATAAGCTTAAAAAATTATAATTTTTATTTTTTGGCTCTTGGAATGTAGGGAGTAAGTTTGACAATAGTTAAACTTAAGTTACAGATCGGCTATACTAACATAAGAGATAAATTCAGATATTTATGAAAGGTCTAAACCCAATCAGACAGTTTTTTGAGCCGATTGTTGAGATTGGGAAAGATCGGGAAAACCAGTACACGGTGACGGCGTCGTGCAGAGGAGAAGAAATGGAGAGGAAGGAAGGAAGGAAGAAAAAAAATGCGGAAGAAGAAGGTGCGTGCGTGGGAAAGGAAAAGAGAAGGAAAAAAAAAGAAGAAAAAAGAAAAGAAAAAAGCTGAGATAAAAAAACATTTTTTATTGGTTTGATGAGTGTACAGTACTCATCAAACCTGATGAGTACTGTACACTCATCAAGTTTTTTAGGTTATTTAGCTGAGTCCATTAGGGAGTTTTTTTGCCATTTTGGTTAAATTGGCTCAACAAAATAGCCAAAAGGCTATTTTGTTGAGCCCATTAGGATTGCTCGATGAGTACTGTACACTCATCAAACCAATAAAAAATGTTTTTTTATCTCAGCTTTTTTCTTTTCTTTTTTCTTCTTCTTTTTTTCCTTTCTCTTTTCCTTTCCCACGCACGCACCTTCTTCTTCCCGCATTTTTTTTCTTCCTTCCTTCCTTCCTCTCCCATTTCTTCTCCTCTGCACGACGCCGTCACCGTGTACTGGTTTTCCCGATCTTTCCCAATCTCAACAATCGGCTCAAAAAACTGTCTGATTGGGTTTAGACCTTTCATAAATATCTGAATATTTATGTTTATGGGTCTGTAATTCAACATAAACTGGTACTGGTTTTCCCAAAATTTTATTTTTCTTGTTCATCTATGGTTTAATATTTATGGGTCATCCGGATTTTCTTGTTTTTGGGTATGTAGATTAATCTGACCCAAGTCAAATTATTTTATTTTGGGCATGTAGATGGAGGATGATGAAGAAGAGGACCTACGATCTCTCTCTCTCTCTGAGTTCATGAATTTTAACTACAATTAGATGTTTTTTGAGTGATGATGGTTAGAGAGAAGAGGGATATAAACCCTCTCTTACTGAAATTTGGGGTGGCTTTAGCTCTTTCTTTTGCTGGATTTCTTTACTCTCGCCTTAGAGCCAGAAGGATCAAACTCTCCCCGCCGCCTCCCTCACCACGCTCTTCGGGTTTGTGTTTTTCTTTTCGTTTCTTTCTTTTTCCCCCTCTTAAATCTATTTTTGTTGTTGTAATATTTATCTGGTTCGGTGGCTCCAATTTTCAGTCCATGTTTTGATAATATTATGCATATTTACTAGATGATGGCAGTGAAGTTAATTTGGAAAAAAAAAATATATGGAAAAAAAACAAATTTATGGAAAATAATATTTAAATGGAATAGTGATAGTGGATAGTTAATTTGCTGAGGCTGCTAGGGGTGCTTTAAAAAAGGTAATGGTTAAAATAGCTAGAATGTGGTTTTTGGTTATTTTGTTGAGTAAAATTAGATGAGCCCATTAGGATTGCTCTAA
>FXXK01000135.1:1122851-1166340 GCA_900184695.1 Betula pendula | reverse complement strand
GCTTCCAAGCAAATATAGGTGGGTGAGATTCTCAAGACTTGACAGAGGCTTTAATTCGAGCTTTGAAGGTCGACCACTTCCGTTCTTGGATCTTAATCTCAGAGATTGAAGACTTGCGAGTCTTGCAATCCATTCATTTAATTCTTGAGCGGAGTCCAAATGATATGTCAGACCCAATTTTCTGAGATTGATTATCCCATTCAAACCATTCTTCACTGGACTTCTCTTGTCCACAAATAATCCCCATAATGTCTGGAGCTGAGTAAGAGAACTGCGATGCTTTTGCACAGACATATCAAGGCGTATTTCATTCAGACAGAGATGCCGCAGGCGTTTCATCTTCCAAATAGATTTGGGTAGAGAGCTGATATAGGTGTGCTTCACATCCAAGGTCTCGAGGTAGGGCAGCTTACCAACAGAGTGGGGAAGAATATCCAAGAAGGTCCATCTTAGACCCAAGTACCTTAAGTGATACAGTTTCCCAAGATTCTCGGGCAATTTGGGTTTGTATACACCCTCTAGATCAAGCACCCTGAGCAATCCAAATCCTCGACGATCAATGACTTCGTTGAGAAAGTTCCCTATTTCCTTGGCGGGCATATCTTTCGTTTGAATGTTGAAAGACAAGTAAGAGCGCAAATGTTGACCATATGATCGTTTGAATGCCTGGTCACCATGCTCAGCAACCCGGCGAAAACCAAGCTTCGGTGATGGTGCTGTTTCATCATCTACTATAGTTCGGTGGGTGTGGAGAAGGCCAATAGCTTCTGCTTTTGACAAGAAGATATCGTGCAGGGCACCAGGCATAAGGCAAGTTTTGGGACTCCCATCTTTTCTCCGCGTTTTTATTTGAATCATGTTCCGGTTTACAAGTTCTTCCAGATAGGTTTCCACCATATCCTCTGGAGTCATCGCAGGTGACTGCTTTACAAAACCTTCTGCAAGCCATAAACGCAATAACCTTCTCACAGGAATTTTCTTTTCTTTTGGGAAAAGCCCAAAATAAAGCAGGCAAGGCCTCAAGTGGAAGGGCAGATCATAGTAGCTCAATGCCAAAATTTTTGAGAATTGGATTTCATTTCCCTCAAGCTGCCAACTTGGGTGGTCAAGAACTTTTGACCATTCTTGGTAGCTCGCACTTTTGGTCGACAGAAAACCTCCAAGCACCACGATTGCCAGAGGTAAGCCCTTGCATCTATTTATAATTTTTTCTTTGACCTCGAGTATTTCCACATAAGAGAACTCAACATTATCTGGTAAGCGCACCTTTTTCATGAACAAATTCCATGCGTCGTCATCTTTTAGCGGCTTGAGGTGATAAGGCCGTGAATCTGCAATCCTAGCGACGTCTTCGTTGCTAGTAGTGAACAGGACCCTGCAACCATTACTTTCTTGTGGCAACGCGTCACGCAGGCATTTCAGAACATCTCGTGTCTGCACATCATCCAACACCACCAGGTACCGTTTCTTCTCCAAATTCTCACGGAGCTTCTTTACCACTTCTTCTCGGGTAGATTCCTTATCAACCGTTAAATTGTCAGTCTGCTCCAGAATGCTCCGGAAGATATCTGTAAGGTTCTTAGTGGCAGAAACCCATGCGCAGGAATTAAAATGACCTTTAATCTCACTACTGTTATATATTTCCCTTGCAAGGGTAGTCTTGCCAGAGCCAACCTCGCCTACAATTGAGATGACGTCCAGATCATGTCGGTAGGAAGTGTAACTTAGCCTGCTCACCAGCCTTCTGTTGTGCTCCCTGAAGCCAATGACGTCTGATTCTTCATCGACAGAGCTCAGATTGTTTTGCTGATACTGTGTCAGCCCTTCATCTTGAAAGCTTGAAAATGCTTCTGTTTCAGGATCCAACGTATTTCCGTGGATGTGGAAAAGGCCAGTGTCTTTTACCTTTGACAAGATGATATCATGTAACTCGCCACGCAGAGAGCATCTTTCGGCCCTCCCATCTTTTCTCCTCCTTGTTATTTGAATCATCTCTCGGTTTAAAAGTTGTCCTAGATATCTTTCCACCATATCCTCGGGGGCCCTTTCAGGTGACTGCTTTACAAACCCTTCTGCAAGCCATAAACGTCGCAAAGTTCTCACTGAAATTTCGTATCCTTTTGGAAAAAGCCCAAAATAAAGCAGGCAAGGCCTCAAGTGGAAGGGTAGGTCATTGTAACTTATTTCCAAGATTTTCGAGAATTGGACTTCATTTCCCTCAAGCTGCCAACTTGGGTGGTCAAGAACTTTAGACCATTCTAGGTAGCTCGCACTTTTGTTTGACAGAATACCTCCAAGCACCACGATTGCCAAAGGTAAGCCCTTGCATCTTCTTATAATTTTTCTTTTGAGCTTCAATATTTTCGAATCAGAGAACTGACCGTGATCTGGTAAGCGTACCTTTTTCAGGAACAAATTCCATGCGTCCTCATCTTTTAGCGGCTTGAGCTGATAAGGCAATCGCATAGGATCTGCAAACCTAGCAACGTCTTCGTTGCTAGTAGTCAAAAGCACCCTGCTACAATTAGTTTCTTTTGGCAAGGCGTCACGCAGGTTTTTCATAACATCTCGTGCCCGCACATTGTTTAACACCACCAGGTACCGTTTGTTCTTCAAATTCTCACGGAGCTTCTTTTCCAATTCTTCTCGGGTAGATTCCTTATCAACCGTTGAATTGTCAGTCTGCTCCAGAATGCTCCGGAAGACATCTGTAAGGTTCTCAGAGGCAGAAACCCATGCGCGGCAATTAAAATGACCTTTAATCTTACTACTGTTATATAGTTCCCTTGCAAGGGTAGTCTTTCCAGAGCCAACTGCTCCTACAATTGATATGACGTCCAGGCTTCGGTAGAAAGTGTCAATTAGCCTCCTCACCAGCTTTCTGTGGTCCTCTCTGAAGTCAATGATGTCCGATTCTTCATCCACAGAATAGCTAGAACTGGCTTGCTGATTAATCTGTGTTAGCCCTTCATCTTGATTACTTGATAGGCCCACATGTACAGTTGAATATTCCTCAATCCTGAGGAGCTGAACTCTCTGGCCAAGCTCCTCGATCTTGTTCTTGATCTCCTTCATCTCATTACGAAGGTCTGTACCAGCTTTCAACTTCTTGTGAATGAAAAAGTACCTCCTAGTGAAGCCTATTCTCCTTATATGCATTCTCCAGAGGACAAATGTTTCAATGGCATCCTCCACCTTATAAACAACAGCAAGAAATTCTTCCACCCACTTCTTAACATCATCATCGCGTTCTTTCTTATCTTCTGCATCTATTAAGAAGTTTTGCATCTTTCTTAGACTTATTCTGACCAGCTCTACCTCATCAGTCGCCTTGTTGAAGATGGTTGATTCTTGTATGAGCAGGTCTGTGAGTTTCCGTATGACCACAGAGACAACTGCCTCAACATCCATTGATTGTTGTCTCCTGCCTCGATCTCCTTTTCTTCTCCTCTTTCTCCTTACCCCAACCAAACCAGGAATCGTGCTTCCAGGAGGTGCGGCGTTTGTTTGACCACCAGTTGTTGATGAGCAGAGCAAACAATGCCCTTACCAACTCGGGCTCACAAAGGTACAATTTTCTTTTAACCACATTTACCCCGAACTACCACGCAATTTAGTCACTCAAACTTCTTAATTTTTATAATATATCTACCCATTTACCACTCAATTTACAATGTGGCACACTGTTATAATTTTGTGTTAACTTAGATGAACGCGCGCATCATGTGACCATACGTGACATAAAATATTCATTATACTCATAAAATTTGTAAAAATACAATCATATACTAATTTAATTTTTTTTTTAAAAAAAAAACTTTCTTGGAAAGTGAACCACATGCCTTTTTTCCCATGCATTATTATACTCATAAAATTTGTAAATATTCATTACACTCATAACTTTTTTTTCCCCCCTGACTCTGATATATATCACTATATATATATATATATGTACAGCTTGAGATTGATGCTTCCCTAGTTGTTCGGTTTCTGTCTTTCTTTATGACCTTGTAGATGGGTTTATTATAATAATCTCAGCTAGTTGCAGTAATCAAATCCGGAATTGAAACACATAAATGTAGCATCTCAGCTAGATGCTTCCCTAATTATAAATGATTAATTTTAAGGAGCTTTATTGTAACTTGAATAATTTTTTTAGAGTGATACAGCATTTGTAATTAGCGTTTTTTGGGTCGTCATTACAAATCATATATATCATTAGCAACCTCTTGGAAAATAAAATATTATAAGACAATAAATTAAAAAAAAAAAAAAAACAAGAAATAAGTAAATGAGAACACTGACTAATGCACATGCTATTATCCAACGTAGATGGACAACTGGTAAAATTTTCTTGAAGCAGACATAAATCTAAAATGCATTGACATTTAAGATTATATAATTATAAATGACTAAAAATAAAGGCAATTGTACATATCTGCCAGTTAGGCCAAATTAAATTTCTGGCAAGCAGTAAGCAGAAACTAGCAGCAAGTCTTTATTATTATTATTATTATTATTATTATTATTATTATTATTATTTATTTCCCTTTCCGGTCAACCAGAAAGCAATTCATGTTTCAAAGTTCACACTCTTGGGTCTATTTCTTATTTCTTACTTCTTGCGAGAATTATATTACCAAGAAAAGCAGTTTAGAGATCAAAGAAGCTGAACTGATCAGGATGATACTTAATTACAATTGTAATTAAGTAACCAGCAACATCAAGCACCTTACACCACGTATATAGGATTTACAATAAATATAATCGTTTGATATTTATGGAATGTTATACAGTCTTCTTGTTCTTCTTGCTTTCAGTTTTGAGCGGTTGGCTTTATGTGGAGAAGAGGATCGGAGGCTCATCCAGGGGTTCCCGGACATTTTTTTTTTATGCTTCAGCAGATCTGCTAGACAATGAGTTTTTTTTTTTTTTTTCTTTTTAATTTTGAAAAAATTAAGAGAAAACAATTTTAGCAGTAGGATTTTTGAGAAATCCTAAGCCTCCTTGTTAGAGTAATTAGAAGAGCTCTCTCCTCCTAAACAAACAAGGTTTGATAATTTTATCTGAGCCCACTTCTTTCAAAAAAAAACACAAGGTTTGATAACATATTTTTTCGATACTTTTATTCCATATTAGTGTAGTATTTAAGAACAGAATACAATGAAAGGAGTCCCATGTGAAAGAACTTCAAAGAGACCAGACCACAACTCAACTTCTAACATAACATAAGCTACATAACTTCATCCAAGGTGAGATAGATATTTATTCCTACCCAACACAGTGCTATCCATAAGACTCCCAACCAAATAACAATGGTAAAACAACCAACAAACACTAACGTAACAGACACAAAACAAATACAAATATATATATACTGCACGACTTGCTTCCAACTCTGCGAGCTTCTAGTCTCCCACTTGACCACGTAACAATTACCATCTTCAAGTTGATGCAACAGAGATGTCTGTAGGTACTATCATTATCTTAGGCCCATCGGCCTTACCCAAGATGTTTTGAAGGGTCTCTCTCAGATTTGTAGAAGGCCAAATGGCCTCCAGTTTTTGCAGAGTAGCCAAGCCCCAAAGGCCATCTGGAATTGTCTTCAAATTATCACATTTACTGATGACCAGATGTCGAAGATGCACCATCGCTTTTCTTCCTAGTGCCCATGTAGTTATTTTCAGTTCCACCATTTGGAGGATTTGAAGCTGAGGAAACCCAGCTGCACTGAAATTGATCTCCTCTCCGTCAACAGAATTTTGTAGCAGTTTGAGTACACGAAGATTAGGCAGCTTCTCTAGTGTTTTCACACAATCTTCCCCAAGAGATGTATCCTGCAAAGTTAATTTGGTGAGTGTCAAGGGAAATGCATTTGAATCAGGAAGTTTAGAAGCTGAAACAATTTTGAGCGACTGGAGGTGGTATAGATGGTCAAGGCTTTCAAGGAATTCAGCCGTTTCCTTCCGGTTTTGGCTCTCTAGTTTTAGTTTTCTAACATTAGGGAACTTGGCCTTGACCATAAGGCGCTTCATGTCTTTATGGGGACGTATGCAAGACAAGGTTTGGAGATTCCCAAGAGATTTCTCATCATTTCCTTGATCACAAAAATCACGGAGCCGACACAAGTGGAGATGCCGTAGCTGCTGCAGCTTCCAAATCCCATCCGGCAAGTTCCTCAAGCTAGACTCTCTCATGTCCAGCGTTTGAAGATTTAGAAGATTGCATATAGAGGAAGGAACATGCTTCATTTCCGGAGCTTTTATCCTCAAGTACCTCAAATGAATTAGCCTTCCAACCTCCTTTGGAACTTCGGACACAACTATCATCCCAAGGTTCAACACCCTCAGCAATTTAAACCCTTTGTAAAGTGCACTCCACCGAGCAGTGAGGAGAGTAACATTATCAGTACCAAGGACAGAATAATGGAAAGAACGGACACCTTTACACTGGCTGAGTTTTGAGAAAACACCCTTCGGAGAGGTGACATGAAAGGCCAGTCTTCTAATTGTCTTTTCAGGCAATATTCCAAGATATTTAGTTTTTTCACCCTTGGAAATGCAGAACTTCCGGAAAAGATCATGGATGCCGCACGCCTTCACTCCACCGTCTGTCCTCCTCGCAGTCACCTGGATCAAGTTGAGTCTGATGAGCTCCTCCAAGTATTGCTCCCCAACATCCTCCATCTTTTTACTACCCTTTTGCCGAATAAACCCTTCGGCTATCCAGAATTGGATCAATTGCCTCACAGGGATTTCAGCTCCTTCTGGGAACATACCAAAATAGAGAAAGCAGAGGCTCAAGTGATTGGGTAAATTTTCATGGACAAAGCTTAGAAGCAGGTCTATGCTGTGCTCGCTACCCTCAGTAGAGGATGTATTTAAATAATTTGCTAACTTGTACCACGCTTCAACATTTTGCAGCTGCATTACTAACAAATGGCCTAAAAATGCAAGGGACAGAGGTGACCCCTTACATTTTTGTGCCATCTGTTCTCCGGGTGCTTCAAACTTTTGAGCCCATATTCCTGTAGGAAAGATTCCATTACTTAGGGAAATCCAGCTCTCGCCATCATTAAGCGGACGAAGTGAGTGGGAAATGGGTGGACTACTTCCTTGTGGATCCTCATACTCAGGCCGACATGTGAGCAAGAGTCTACTTCCTTTCCTATCATCAGGAAAGGCTTGTTCTACCTTCTCCCATCCTTCTATTTTCCGCAGGTCATCCATGACAATTAGATACCGCTTATTTTGTAAGTACCCAGACAGCTTCTTCTGCAAATCCTCCTCTTTCATGTCCTGCATTTCTCCTGCAGTCGCCGGACGCTGAAAATGCTCTAAAATTTTGTTCAGCAATTCTCCAGCTTTGCAATCCCGGGATACATGAACCCATACAAGGCATTCGAAGTGACGCTGAACCGAAATGTCACTGTAGATCTTCTTGGCAAGAGCAGTCTTGCCGATGCCGACCTCTCCAACAATTGAAAGAATCTCACGCGCCCCGTCGTCATTCTGCAGCTGACCCAACAAAGTCTTCAGCACTTCGGGAAAGCATTGCAGATCATCAACTTCCTTGAAGTTCCGGTCAACTGTTAAAAATGACTGGCTGCTACCGGTGCTGTTTTGTTTGCTGTCTGAGACTTTGTTGCCATAAATTTCTTTGACTCGCTTCGTGATGCTGTTGATCTTTTTCGAAACATCGTTAAGCATGCTTCTGTGGCCAAAGCCGTAAAAAAACTTCCCAAACTTGCCTCTCATCCTTTGCTTCGCGACATTGACAGCCAACATGTCGATGTCACCCTCTACCTCATAAGCAACGTCGCTGATTTTCTTGGCCAAATCTTTCACCGCTTTGGCATTCCCTTGACCCTCAGAGTTCCTAATAAATCCACTTGCCAATCCAAGCTCCACATGAAATGACCTTATCTCGTCCTCCACCTCCAGAAGCAGGTCAGCATCTTGGTCTAGTATTTGATTCAGAGTCTCCAAGAGCAAAGGAACAACGCTGTCCGCCATTCCTTTTCTGGTATCGGTCTAAATTTCTTAATTCGCAGCAATGAGTCTACGTACAACTTCAAGAAATTGTAGCTCAGCTTTGTAAATGCCCTTTCAGATTTCTAAGTCTGTAGTCAACATCTTTCATTTTTTATTATTTAATTTATTTATTCTTCTTCGATAGAATAAACCCGGTTGTATTTTGTCACGGTTAGCTATACTAAAAAATGACAACGAGATTGACTTGGGTAAGATTGACTTCTTCCAAAGCCACCGGTGGCAGTGGTTTAATAGTCTCAAAAAAAAAATTTATGAGGTTCGGCCTTATATTAGGGCATGGATTCGACTCTCCGGAATGGAGAATTACTCACGTAAGCTTAATTAATATTATTCGCTTTGAAAATGTACTGATATCTAGTAAAGTTGGATCAGACTATGATTTAATTGGTCTTAAGGGAGTGCATACAGTTCCCGCCATTTAGGTTTTTCTTAAGCAATTTTTAATGGATAAGTGCTACCATGGTAAGGCCCAAGTAGAGTAGCCATAATTGGTCACTCCCTCTTAACTTTTTTCAGGCCCAAAAAAAAAAAAAAAAAGGAAAATACATTTTACCCCCCGATGTTGTAGCTCTTTTTCAATTTGGTCTCCATTGTTTAAAAATTTGCAATCCACCCCAACTAACTTTATAAATTTTTCAATTCTACCTTTCCGTCAGTCAGAACCGTCTTTCACTGACGGAATTAAGGGCATTTTAGTCTTTTCCCAATATATATTTTTTTAAAAAATAATAAATTAGGAATAAAAAAAAGAAAAAAAAAAGAAAATTTGGGGTGGCCGTAGCCACCCCATCGGTCATTTGGGGGTGGCCGAAACCACCCCCAATGGGTTTGGGGGTGGCTCGGGCCACCCCGATTTGGCCCAGGGGGTGGCCGAACCACCCCATCTGGCCGGAATGGGGTGTGCGAGCCACCCCCATGGCCCATGGGGGTGGTTCGGCCACCCCCAAGGGCCAAAATGGGGTGGCCGAAACCACTCCAATGGGTTTGGGGGTGGCTCGGGCACCCCGATTTGGCCACGCGGGGGTGTTCGGGGTGGCCGAACCACCCCCATCTGCGGAGATGGGGTGGCATGGCCCATGGGGGTGGTTTGGCCACCCCCAAGGACCAAAATGGGGTGGCCGAAACCACCCCCAATGGGTTTGGGGGTGGCTCGGGCACCCCGATTTGGCCACGGGGGTGCCGAACCACCCCCATCTGGCCGAAATGGGGGTGGCGAGCCACCCCCATGGCCCATGGGGTGGTTCAGCCACCCCCAAGGGCCCAAATGGGGTGGCCGGCCACCCCCAAATGCCCAACGTTCACTTTTTTTTTTTTTTTTTTTTTAATATTTGATCAGAAGCATTTTAGTCATTTTCACCTCCAAAACCCCCCACGTGCCGCGCACGTGACCTAAATCCGTCAAAGAAGACGGTTCTGACTGACGGAAAGGCAGAATTGAAAATTTTATAAAGTTAGTTGGGGTGGATTGCAAATTTTTAAACAATGGAGACCAAATTGAAAAAGAGCTACAACGTCCGGGGGTAAAATGCATTTTTCCCAAAAAAAAAAACTCGAAGAGTGAGACTAAAAATTATATTTTTATTTTACTGAAGTGATAGTTTTATCAAACTCTTGATAAAATTTTGTTAAAAAAAGAAAAAAAAAATTAAGGATTGATTGTAACTTTGTAGCGTAGTAAAATAAAAATGTAATTTTTAACAATTTTTTTTGTTAAAAAAAAAAAAAATCCCAATAATAGAGGAACATATGGCGGGACTCATGCAGAGGAAAAAGCCTGTGACTTGAAGAAAACTAGCTATTGAGTGGTATGAAACAAACATTCTCTCCAACCTAGAAAAAACAATTTTCTAAACTTCCTTCACTTCTATACTAAGCAAATACAAACTTTTAGGTATCAGAATGTTTTTCCGTCACAACATCCGAAGTCATATGTACTTGCTTTCTTCTCCAATATTGCAGGTTTCTGTTGGCATGGAGTACGGTGTACGCCCAGCTGATTATTCAACCAGCATATATACAAGTAAATCAACCCAGTCCATCGACAGAATCGAACTAATGCTGATAGCAAAAATGCCAAAATATAGGACTCCACATTGTAGAGCCTTATAGCAAAAAGCTCGGATGCAAGAGGTAACTGGACTAGACACGGAAAAGACAGAAAATGGGCAAATTATGCATAGATATGCCTATGAGGTGAGAACGTTCTCTTTACCTTCTCCTGTATCTTATCCACTCGTGGTCCTTTCCAGATAGTTTAACAAACAAATGGTTGCACCTTCCGACAATTAAAATAAATAAATAACATGTAAGTAAGAAACAAAGAAATTAAGCCCACCCCCAAGGAAAAATTGCTCTCTTCCAAAGTCAACTGTACTAATTAAATAATTAATTTATATTTTTTTTGATTAATTTTATTTATATTTTAATATTCAAAAAATAAAACTCCAACGTGTGATATATTTAATTAAAACTAGGAATAGTAAGAATTTATTTAAAAGGCTGTATCCCCATTCACCCAGCACTCACTCTTATTCTTTATTTTGGGGTTATCCATCTGACGAAAGTTATAAATGCGAATTTAACGTTGGTTGGCTTCCAGCCTTCTACAC
Source organism: Betula pendula (assembly GCA_900184695.1). Classification (NCBI taxonomy): domain Eukaryota; kingdom Viridiplantae; phylum Streptophyta; class Magnoliopsida; order Fagales; family Betulaceae; genus Betula; species Betula pendula. The sequence goes on along the minus strand of FXXK01000135.1, from coordinate 1,155,677 downwards.
CTCAATTAAATGGACCCGGATATTACAATTTTGCCATTCAAATTCAACTAACCTGGATAGAGGATCCTTTTTCCAATTAAATAATGTTTGTACAAATAATTAAAACAGAAAAATAATGTACGTACAAACATTAATTGAGGTGTAACAGCCAACTAACGTTAAATTAAGTGGCATTTATATCCTTTTCCTCTTTCCCCCTTTTTATAATTTGATTAGAAAAAAAAATTAATGGCATTTATAACTTTCGCCTGATGGATTATTTTAATCAATCAGTAATATTATTCTTCATATTTATTTATTACATTTATTTTATAACAGCTAAATATTATATTTTAAGTGACTTCGTATATTAGTCATTTAAACAAAATTGAAAAAAAAAAAAAGGTCACTTGAAACAATCACATCCATGACAATAAAATAAATCTAATAAATTGGTGTAAAAAGTAACGTTATTCTTTAAAAAATGGTTGATTAGAAATTCCAACAAGAGCATATAAAAATGCATATGGATCTAGCAACAAGTGTTTATAAAACTCACCTATTCATATAGGTAAGCAAATATCTCAAAATTTATTTAGACAAATAAATTTCATATTATCTCTTATACTTATTGCTTGAATTATTAACAATCAAGATACAACAAAATTGTTAAAAATGTATGTCAGATAAATATTTAATTTTATTGAACACGTGCATTAAAGATATGATGTAACCCCTGAAGAGAAATGTCAATTACTGCATTCACATATGCAGACAAGTTAGAATTGTTTAATTTTCATGAGATGGACATTTAAAAGCTACATGTGAACTTCACCAAGAATTAACAAATGTCTAAAGTTGTTGGTACAATGTGAATTAATTAGATCTGGAAATCACTGCAAATTGATGTGTGCATTGCTGTATCCAACACCAATATTCAACATCTTTGATTTTATTTCGCAAAAGGACACCCTGCAAATTGTAATTGGAAAATGAAAATAATCTTTGACGAGCAGAATATCCAATAAAAAAAAACTATGAAGATAACAAGCTAACCGTTGAAACGTCAATTAGGACCACAAAAAAAACAAAATCCTAGTAGGTTAGCCAATTCTGAATGCTCTACTAATTTATAACAGCTAATTTAAGAAATAATACTAATTTTCATAAGTTTAAATAAAGAAAGGATTACAAAAGTCCATACATTCCCACGATACATTGGCAACAAGCTCACAACATGTGTAATTAATAATCTCAATGAAAAAACAAATAGACAATAAATAGAAAAGGAAAAGCTACAGCCTGTGTGTAGGCTGCCAAGCTTTAAAAGAAAAAAATAATAATAATAAGGAAGAGACAAACCTAAAATGTATTGAATTTCATAATAAAATAACATAGAAATTACATGGAAAATTAATAATAAGGAAGAACAACCAAAAAGCCATTTTGTTGGGACATTTTTGGAAAATTAGTTTCTTCCATATGATATATTGGCTCGTACGGATTGTAAAGTTGACATGATTGATTTGTTAACTATTAGAAATAGGATACAGTTTAGGTGTTGTAGTTTTTACTACAGCACCTGTGCTGTTAAAAAAATAATGGCTAAGATTTGATTCAAAAAATTTTAAGTGAATCCTGATCTTTGATTTTTTAACAGCACATGTGCTGTAGTAAAAATTACAGCACCTAAGCTGTATCCTTAGAAATACATGGCGTTCATCTTTTTTTCGTCGTTTGTTCTTTTGTTTTTTTCTTTTTTTGCCTGAAAAACACGATGGACAGACAAAGATGGACGCTAGCCTTTCTTATAATAAATTAGCCGATCAAAAATGAGATTTTCATGGCTGCTTAATGCGAAATTAATATTATTTTTAAATAACTAATAATAATATGTATCAATCCACACACATGGGAGATGGGACACAGATCGACTATTGTGCCCGTTGCCTGGGATCCATGCAAAAGAAATTTATCATCGAAATGAATAAGTCACAATCAGATGAACAACAACTCTAGAGAATTGAATTGACTATTTAGAATTATTCCAGGAAAAAAAAAAAAAAACATAAAAACATAATCAGTACACAGCCAACTTGGCTCTGGCATGGCCTCGGTTGATTTGAAATTGTTCCGTAATGCCAAGATGCGCCATAAGAAGCCAGACATGAGTGAGGAGCTCCCCGCCCATGGAAAGCTGTTGAGCATGATAATAGCCTCTGCAGTGACTGGCAGCGTAACCCAGAATCTCAATCCACACGTTACAAGCAAACTCCCACTTCTTCTCTTTCTCCATTTTCTGCAATTGATGTGCAAGCCTGCAAGCATCGAATAGCACAGATTTGCTCCTGTCCCCTTTCACCTTAGTTGGTGGAACTTCAGTACTCACTTCAAGCAACATAGTTTGAAGGCTTGCCTTCTCTCTTGATGATAAACCTTTTTCCTTGGAAAATTCCTTGGCCTCCTCACAAGTGTCTCGAAACCTCATCATCCCAATCCCAATTGGCAACAAGAAAGGACACATGACTAAAAGATACAACATGTAGTCCGATAGGTTCTTGCTCCCTTGACATGTCGGCTTTTCGGCAGCGAATTTTTCCCCACCATCTGAGTGATAGCAGAGATCTGTAGCAATGTGCCAGATAAGAATGCTTTGGTCGAATTCTACCTCAGTACTCCAATCGAATGAGGAGGAACATTCATATTTTTCTTCTTTAAAAACAAGACCGCCTCTGGCACGACATAAAGATGCGATGTATTTGTCATACTCTGCTTTTTCTTTTTTGGCCTTTGATTTCTTCTGGAAGTGCTGGAAGATCAACCTTTTCAACTCGCTAGAGATTTCGCAATGGAATTTATACCAGCGATTCTCAAATGCTTTATAAATAGGTGAATGTTTCACAATCTTTTGAAAAAGGGCTGGTTTATCATCCAGAAGAGGCACGGGCTTATCTTTTAGGGAAAAGCTTAGCAAATTATACTGAGCCAAGGAATTTGACCACCTCTGTTCCCTAGAAGGTAGAAAAGAAGAGATTAATCGAGAAACCATAGGTGGCTTAGAACGAGGTATTGATGGGGAAACCATAGGTGGCTTAAAACAAGAGATTACTTGAGAGATGATAGGTTGGAAGCAAGAGGTTATTTGAGACACCACGGATTGAAAACATCGAATATTTCCAGGAAACATGAGTTTATGCGTACTCAACCATAGCTTTGTCCTGTCGGAAGATAGTAGCAAAATGACAGCATAGACTTCTAGAATAATAGCTCCGACCAGCAATATGTAAGTAATGACCAGATCAATCTGCCGGTGATTGTGCTTCTCAGTAATCAGGAAGAACACAAAAACCATAACAGTGAAAGAGGATGTGAGGAAGCGGCAAACGCATCCCCATATAGTGTATATTATAGGTGCCTTGGTATAGAAAGCATCATACCCGAATCCAAGTTCCATTTCAACTAACGTAAAAGCGACTTCCGAAGTGGAATTCTGGAAGAAAGACTGGCTCTTATCTCGGTCCTGGAAGCTAAGAATAAGATCTACAAAGAGCCGCTTGAAATTCTGGAAGAATCTGTGCGCATCAGGCAACAATTTCTTTGTATTGGTGTCACTGTTGTTCTCGCCACTGCCAGCTTTGGACTGGTCAGCAACCTCAATTACCTCAATAGCCAACACAGTAAACCCCTCCTCCTTTTTCAAAGAGAATTCCTCCATGAATTTAGCATAATTAGGGCCAGCATCGGGAGAATCGAGCAAGGAATCAAGAAACTGCTCACGATTTGCAGACCTCAAGGCTAATGACCTTTCCCCATACTTTATTACCCCAGAAAAAAGCATGGGAATGGTCAGGAATGAGAGCCAAGTTCCCCTCCAGGCCGAGGCAGTGACATACAATGCCACACCGGTTTGGACACCAAGTCCAAGCAAGTGCCTTAGCCACAACTCATTGTCTGCTAAAGCATAAGCCGTAATGGTGTCTGGGCCGCCAAGGTGCAACAACAGAAATGGAGCCCAAAATGCCATGAGCTCTTCATTGATAGGATTAGTTTTGTGGGCAGCGCAGGTGCAGGAATTTCCTTGCTTATTGGAGAGGACACCAAGTGCAACTGTTGCCACCCAGTCCGCCATTAGGTATGCAGACCAAATAGACACTCTGAGCCAGGTTCCTGGCTTATACTTCCTGCGGCTGCCCACAAAAACTAGTAATATTTGCAAGGTGAGGCTGACGAGGACCATTACTCTTAGCTCCCAATTGTCCCATAGTGTCCGCACCCCTTCCGGCAACACCTGGATGAGCCTCCTCTTCTCCACATAAAGCCAACCGCTAAAAACTGAAAGCAAGAAGACTGTATAACTTAAGTTCCATAAATATCAAAAGGATTATATTTGGGTACATAACATTTGTTGCAATCCTATATTCGAATTCGTGGTCTAAGGTGCTTCATGTTGCGGGTTACTTACTTGTGAGTAGCATCCTCAGTTCAGCTTCTTTGATCTCTAAGCTGCATTTCTTGGAGATAGAATTCTGGCATGGAGTAAAAAATAGACCCAGAGTGTGAACTTTGAAACGTGAATTGCTTTACGGTTGACCGGAAAGGGAAATAAGACAAAAATAAAAATAAAAAAAGACTTGCTAATTGCTTTACGGTTGACCGAAAAGGGAAATTTAATTTGGCCTACTAATAAGAACATTGGAGAACCCTTTATGGTACCGGTAGATGTGTACAGTTGCCATTATGTTCCTGTCAAAGTGTCAATTGTAATTATATAATTATAAATGTCAATGCATGTTAGATTTATGTCTGCTACAAGAAAATTTCACCAGTTGTCCACCTACTTTGGATAATAGCATGTGCATTAGTCAGTGTTCACATTTACTTATTTATTGTTTTTTAATTTTTTAGAGGCTACTCTAATATGACTTGTAATGACCCAAAAAAAAAAACGGTAATTACATATATGCTATCACTTCAAAAAAAAAAATTCAAATTATAATTGAAGCTCTTTAAATTAATCATTTATAATTGAATTAACTTTATGGTATCATTGATATGTCACATTTGATCTGTTTCAATTTCGGAGTTGATTACTGGAACCAGCTGAGATTATTATTATATAAGAGTTATAATAAACTTACCTACTAGGTAATAAAGAAAGGCCAAGGGTAAACTCACCTACTAGATAATAAATAAAGACTAAGGGTAAGCTGAATCTTGATAAAAATGGGTTGAAGGAACTTCTTTCAATTTAGTCTATAAAAATATTTTGTATCTTGTATTCATTTGCATGTAAGATGCACATATATTTTCAAATAATATGTGAAAATCACATATTTTTTTAATAAACTTTCTTCTAACTTTGTCATTGTTATTAAAAATGCATATGCATCTCACATGCAAATAGACACATAACATTTTTATAGACCGAGTTGAAAAAAGTTCTTTCAATCTAATTTGGAAGAAAATTTTATCCATATATCGTTAAATTATTGGACGGAACATAAATAAATAGACTAACTGCATTTATCAAATGTCTGCATATATATACCATTTGTATTTTTGATTTCGTGTTAAACTACATTTACTAAAAAAAAGTAATTAATTCATACAAAAATTAAGTTTGAGGGGCATTGTAAATTGGATACTAATCTGAGCGTAATTGTAATTTTATTTAAAAAAAATGTACCTTTGTGAGCCCGAGTTGTTCAAGGCATTGGTTGCTGTACTCATTAGCGCGCAACTGGTGGTCAAACAAACGAAGCACCTCGTTGAAGCACCATTCCTGGTTTGGTTGGGTTAAGGAGAAAGAGGAGAAGAAAAGGAGATCGAGGCAGGAGACAAGAATCAATGGATGTTGAGGCAGTTGTCTCTGTGGTCATACGAAAACTCACAGACCTGCTCATACAAGAATCAATCATCTTCAACAAGGCGACTGATGAGGTAGAGCTGGTCAGAATAAGTCTAAGACAGATGCAAAACTTCTTAATAGATGCAGAAGATAAAAAAGAACGCGATGATGATGTTAAGAAGTGGATGAAAGAATTTCTTACTGTTGTTTACAAGGTGGAGGATGACATTGAAACATTTGTCCTCTGGAGAATGCACATAAGGAGAATAGGCTTCACTAGGAGCCATCTTTTCTTCACCAAGAAGTTGAAGGCTGATGGAGGCCCACGCAATGAGAGAGAGATCAAGAAAAAGATCAAGGAGATCAAGCTCGAGATTGAAAAGATGAAGAAAAATATGGAGGAGATGGGGGATATCAAGAACGAGAATGAAGAGCTTGGCTATAGCAGGGCGCAGAGAATTCGGGAATCAAACAATGGTGAGCCCCTCAGGATTGAGGAATATTCAACTGTGGATGAAGAATCAGACGTCATTGGCTTCAAAGAGGATAAAAGAGAGCTGGTGAGCAAGCTAACTTCCACTTCTTTCCGAGTTCTGGACATCATCTCAATTTTAGGCGCGGTTGGCTCCGGCAAGACTACCCTTGCAACGGAAATATACAACAGTAGTGAGATCAAAGGTTATTTTGACTGCCGCGCTTGGGTTTCTGCCTCTGAGAACCGTAAAGATGTCTTCCTGATCATTTTGGAGCAGACTGACAATTCAACGGTTAATAAGGAATCCACCCGAGAAGAATTGGGAACGAAGCTCCGTGAGAATTTGCAGAACAAACGGTACCTGGCGGTGTTGGATGATGTGCGCACACGAGATGTTCTGAAAAACCTGCGTGACGCCTTGCCAAAAGAAACTAATTGTAGCAGGGTGCTGTTGACTACTAGCAACGAAGACGTCGCTAGGATTGCAGATTCAAAGCCTTATCAGCTTAAGCCGCTAAAAGATGAGGACGCATGGAATTTGTTCCTGAAAAAGGTACGCTTACCAGATAATGTTCAGTTCTCTGATTCTGAAGAAGGTACGCTCAAAGAAATAATTAAAAATAGATGCAAGGGCTTACCTCTGGCAATTGCGGTGCTTGGAGGTTTTCTGTCGACCAAAAATGCCAGCTATGAAGAATGGTTTAAAGTTCTTGAGCACCCAAGTTGGCAGCTTGGGGGAAATGAAGTCCAGTTCTCAAAAGTCTTGGCCTTAAGTTACAACGATCTACCCTTCCACTTGAGGCCTTGCCTGCTTTATTTTGGGCTTTTCCCAAAAGGATACGAAATTCCAGTGAGAAGGTTACAACGTTTGTGGCTTGCAGAAGGGTTTGTAAAGCAGTCACCTGCAATGACTCCAGAGGATATGGTGGAAAGATATCAGGAAGAACTTTTAAATCGACAGATGATTCAAATAACAACACGCAGAAAAGATGGAAGAGCCAAAAGATGTTGTATGCGTGGCGAGCTACATGATATCATCCTGTCAAAAGTAAAAGATATTGGCCTTTTCCACATCCATGGAAATACGTTGGATCGTGAAAGAGATGCATCTTCTAAGCTTGCTGTTCGCCGGGTTGCTGAGCTTGGTGACATCAAAGAGTATCCCTACAAAGAATCATTATACATTCAACATCTGCGCTCTTACTTGTCCTTCAACGTTCAAAAAACAGATATGCCTGCAAAGGAAATAGGGAACTTTCTCCATGAAGTCATTCGTCATAGAGGCTTTGGATTGCTTAGGGTGCTTGATCTAGAGCGTGTTTACAAACCTGAACTGCCTGAGAATCTGGGGAAAATGTATCACTTAAGGTACTTGGGTTTAAGATGGACCTTCTTGGATATCCTTCCCCCCTCTGTTGGTGAGCTGCCCTACCTCGAGACCTTGGATGTGAAGCACACCTATATCAGCTCTCTACCCAAATCTATTTGGAAGATGAAACACCTGCGGCATCTGTGTTTGAATGAAATACGCCTTGATATGTCTGTGCAAAAGCATCGCAGTTCTCTTACTCAGCTCCAGACTTTATGGGGATTGTTTGTGGACAAGAGAAGTCCAGTGAAGAATGGTTTGTATGGGATAATTAATCTCAGGAAATTGGGTCTGACATATCATTTAGACTCCGCTCAAGAATTAAATGAGTGGATTGCAAGACTCGCAAGTCTTCAATCTCTGAGACTAAGATCCAAGGACAGAAGTGGTCGACCTTCAAAGCTCGAATTAAAGCCTCTGTCAAGCCTTGAAAATCTCACCGACCTTTATTTGCTTGGAAACTTACAGAAGCTGCCTGAGAGGTACGAATTCCCTCCAACACTTAAAGTTCTTACTTTGTCGGTCTCAAAGCTGGAAAAAGATCCCATGCCAACCCTAGCGCAGCTGCCAAGCCTTTCTGTCCTGAGGCTATTGGCCGATTCCTATACTGGCGAGGAAATGAAGTGCCCTGGTGAAGGCTTCACTGCGCTTCGCATACTGAAGCTCTGGATGCTAAAGGAATTGGAGAAATGGACGGTGGAGGAAGGAGCAATGCAGAACCTCCGAGATTTAGAAATCCGATCCTGTCACATGCTAAAGGAGCTTCCGGACAATTTGCTAAATCTGAGCAACATTCAGGAAATAATGTTAACGGACATGCCCGAGGGATTTGTAACCGAGGATCAAGCCGACCGTGACAATAAAAAAATAATCACCACCAGAAAATCTCCAGTGTGAAGCAGGTTTCAATCCATTGCCCCCTTTACTAGCGATTGCTCTGTTTTTGTCATGTTAATCTCTGCATCATTTAAATAGTTACTCTTCAACTTGCTGTCAGGAGATGGTCTGGCTTGTGCTAAAAGCTTGGAAGATAACCTGAGTGAAGGAGCTGCCACCCGATCGAACACCCTTTGCTAATTGTTGTTTTATGTCGTTGCTATCGATGTTGCTGTGTTTCTGTTCTTGTTCTTGTTCTTGTTGCTGTAGCTGTGTTTTCGTGGCTGTTAAGAGAGCGCTACTCTATATCATGTTAGAAACATTGAGTGATTGTTCGATTTGTTTCATGTGCTTGTATCAGACTCCATTTAACATTGAGGATGGGGAAAAACATTGGGCATTTTTCTGGGAAGTAATACTATGCATACACTAACGAATCCATACAACAACAAAAAAAAACTCGAAATCATCGGCAGAATTTGGCTGTCATAGACTAGAAGACCTTTTTATATGTTACAGAAAGCCTCATTCAGCTATACCGTTTTCCCCGTAATAAAAAACTGAATGTGGTTGAGCAACGAGTCTAGAGATCTCACTCTAGGTCACAGTACGTCGGTGCCAAAAACAATCATCAGAATATAGGCTCATACTATGCCATAAATTTATGGTAGCACTTGTTTCTCTTATTACTATTTTAATATAAAATATTTTATTCTCCCCTCTCTTTTTCCTAATATTTAATTTTAAAAATATTTAAATAATATATAAAAAAAAATAAAAAAAGTTATTATAGAGTTTATTTGAATAATAAAATAAAAAATAGTTTAACTTTCAAAATTAAAAAAAAAAAAATCTATGAAAACCAATACTAATGCGGAGATTGCTTATCCTCAGCTATGCACCCGAACCCAATGCTCCTTAGTCCTTACTATCTCCTTTTCCCTCCAAAGCTGATAAAAAACCACAAAAGTCCCAAGCACAGAAATATTCAATTGGGTGCTCTTAGGCTGCCTCGGCGTGGGCAAGGGCACCCACATACCACCGCATCTACTTAAGTTTCACAATATTTGGTGGTTCAACTGCCATCGTGGACACCAAAGAAAGCACCATCGTATAACATTTTCTGTACTTGTTGTACTATTTCCCTAAAGGTTTGCTATGTCATCGTAAATAGCAACAGTGACGAAAACATTGTATCAAACGCAGTAGTTGCAAAGTTGGGGACTGAAAACAAAGAAACAAAGATAACCGAAATTTGTGAGTTCTTTTCTCTATTAGTAGAACTTGTATATATGTTGTGGTATGTAATGTGCTAGATATGAGCACCGCACATACAATCCTGTAGAGATCATGGACATCGTTCACGTTTTCTTCAGTGATGGTCCAAAAATTATGTTAAAAAAGTCCATGCAAGACGAGGCGTCTACCACACCTACAACCGCATCTTCAAGGGACCAAAGAAGCTGCAGAAAAGCAACTTAGATCAAAGCTCTTCCAGAAAAGGGACTTGGTCATGGTCTATTTGCGCAAAGGGAGGACTTCAATAAACACCTATAACAAATAAAAGAATTAAGTAGTGTGGCCTGTATCAAGAGTCTCAACTCAAAGACGAGTTCTTTCCAAGTGAAGAAGCCTAAGTACGACCAACAAAAGACCACCACTTGCGAGCACTCAAGTTGCATCGCAAGCAGGATACTACTAGAAAGCACCGCTCAACGAGCACTTGATCAATGCAACTCCAAGGAGGTCCACTCGATCTCCTACTCAAACAAAACGCTGGCCCACAAACACATGGAAAGCTGATCTGAACAACCACGATTCCAACTCAATTTTACAATTAATCCTGATCTAATCTTTGCAATGTTGGCTCCCATTTTACTCGCCCAAAAATAGAGCGCCCATATTAGCCTTCAACTTACCATCTTTTCTTTAATTTTACCCTCTTGGACTAATAGCTTTCCATTATTTAAGTTTTAGAAAATGCAATAAGAATCTGAGCTCGTATACTGAAGCCTCAATTTTGAGTGATAATAATAATATTCCATGTTCTCTATAAAATTATAGGTAGAGAAGTATGTAACTTGCAGTAAAGGCTCACGGTCACGAATCAGTCGAAAAAACAAAAAAAACACAACAAAGGATTTGCGGCCAAAGTAAAAGACAGATCTGAAGTAGATAAGATCAGGCCAAGCAAGCAGCACCAAGAGTTGGTAGGATCAGACAATCCAAATTTCACATTACCAAGCCAGCCAGAGATTTTGCAACACATAATCAGTTATAGATCATGTTAATCATGCAAGCCCCATTATTGATCAACCCTGACATTTTACTTCACCAATAGTGGTCCAATACCAATAGTGGTTCACTACCATGTGTGGTTGTTAGCAGTCTAAAACTCATTTCCAGACGGAATTACAAGTACCATTGTAAAAAACGGACCTCATTGTGTATAAACAAAAACCCTACTGAACAAAAATACTACAAAGCTCACTAAATATTCACACGACTTAATGACCACAATGGAGTAACCAATAAAATTTTGATCCTAGTTTTCATATGCAAATCCATTCAACGCTACCACAGCTCATTCACAACCGAGCCACCATCAACCTCTAGAGACAACACTTTGATAACCAACCAAACCCCCCCCCCCCCCCCCATTTTCTACAAACCGTGTGTTTTAGAGACCAACCCAGCAAAGAGATTTCTCTCACAGCAGATCCACAAACTAGGAAAATCCTAGAAGAAACGCAAGATGAGGATGCAACAATACCAATGAACATTAGTAAAAATCATGGACTAGGGACTAATTCAGATAAATTTAACTTCAGAAGAACTTTATTTAAAATTACAAACCAAACCCATAAGCCAAGCCAATTTAAACCTTCAGGTAAGAATGCATGCCAATTAGGGTGGATTCACACTGAAGGACTTACAGAACAGAGGAAATTACAAAGATACTTCTAAGAAATTTAACTTAAAAGGCATTGGGGGCAGCACCGTGTAGTGCACCTATCTTCCATCATAGGTACTCAAGACTCTTAAAAGTAAGAAGCTCCCTCATTTCACTAATTCCAAATGCATTAGCCAAGTGAAACATCGAGTACAAGGCCTAAAGCATGAAAAATGAACCGCAACCGAGATTCCTTAAAAAATAAACCACACAATTGTACTACACAAAAAAATGCAAGTATAGCCAACTCATAGACAAAAGATGATTTTCAAAAATAAGAAAGCACTTAATTATAAGCAGTACAACCAATTCAAAACAAAACATAGCAAGCTCAGTATAGGCCCAGACTAGATTTAGGCCAGCACAAAGAAAGCTGGTCTGGAAGGAAATGGAGTTGCCCAACACTAAGAAAGCTGCTCTGGAAGGAAATGGAGTTGCTGGTATGGAAGCCATAAGTAGATTCTCTTGCAGACGCATGTATCAAACCCAGAAATGCTACCATATAACAATAAAAAGACAGCCAAATATGGGGAAAAGGACTGCAATTACAATACACTATTACACTTAGAGCCTTCATTGAAGACAATCAAATGGATCTTAATGCCATTTGCATAAGTTAAATAACAGACCAGAAATAGAATAAAAAAATACATGAAAGCCATCCAACATGAATCCCAACCAGAGTCAGGAAATTGAAAACAGAACAAGATCAGAAAAATGAAGCATCACAATTAACAGCAAGGGCTAGAAAGATAAAATATAAGATGTTAACACACTACTAAGCCATAATTCCAATTAAATTACAATCAGCCTACGGTTTCCATCAACTAATCAAAGTCAGACACATTTATTCTTTCCAGAATATCAATATAAAACCAAAAAAGTTAAAAGACTACAATTAGTAAAATTGGCTCATGGAAACTGTTAAAAGGGAAAAAATATTGAAGCAACATCTAAAATATCAAGATGTTATCCACATGCATTTTCTCCCATGATACCATTTTGCATCTTTAGCAAAACAAGCATAGAGACTACCAAATCCATGGCAGTACTAAAAAATCACAGCTTTCAAATGGATAATACTTTTCCACCAAAAAATGAAGAACAAATATGTCCAAACAACTCTAAAACATTAACAAACAAAGTAACAAAAATGAAAGGGGAAAAGGTCCAGACATCAGGAGAGAGGTAGAGAGAACAATCAAAAACATAGAAAACACAAATAAATAAATACGCATTATAATCAAAGCTAAATCAAGGGGATAGGCTGCTGACACTCTACAATAGATGAAACACGTTTGCTAAATCATTAGGTTCAAATAAAAGTACAAAGAGAGGGCAACTTCCAATCTATAACTACCCATTTTCTGGAAGGGCAAAATAAATTGACAAGGGGGCAGGGATATATTTTCTTGGAAAAGGGAACAAAAGTTTAGACATAAGATCATCAAACCAGTAGCATGGGATGATCAGAAATTTTTTGACAGCCTAAATGACTATCCTATACTTTGTGCCATTGGCTACTCATCATCATCCTCCTGCAAACAAGAGAATTAAAAACAATCAATTAAAATAAAGAGGCAAAACTTCTTACACGGAATCAGACCAAAGAATTCAAACAAACCTCATCACTGCCATCTTCATCTCCTTCATCCTCATCATTCACCTCAGACATTGACTTCTCAGACTCCACTTCGTCCTCCGCCGCATTTGCACCTTCAGCCTGACTCAACCAGAAAACCAAGCAAACAAATCATTCAAAGGACACATACATCCACAACAGATTAAACAAATATAAATAAACTTCAAAGGAATTACCTGCTTCTTGTTATAGGCTTTCATGTTCTTCTCATAGTCAACCTTCCTTTTCTCTGCCTTAGCTACAAATGGTGCCTTTTCCTGAAATTAATTGTGTTCTTTTAGTCAAAACCACTTATGGGTTAACATTGATCAATAACTTCCATATCGGGAAATACTTACAGCATCAGACATAGACTTCCATTTAGCTCCAGCAGCTTTACCAACCTGATAATTTTACCATCAACAATAACGGATTTCAAACTCATGAGCACAAAACACTCTACTTAACTACCCATATCCAAAAAGGAATAGATCATTAAGACTTACAGCAGAGACTGATTTATTGTCAGGGTGGTCCTTATTGAACTGCTTCCTGAACTCTTCCCTGTAATCATCAAATTTAGGAAATTAAAATAAATAAATAAATGAATGAATCTAGAGATTGATATAAATCACAACTTGATGTAACAAGCCTCCGTTTAACATGTACTTCTAACTTGTTGGTAAAAAGAAATCATATTCCAGTGTGTGGGGTGTTTTACGTAGACTTTTTCACTTCTTTTTCTCGGGAAACATTTATTTTCCGTTAAAACAAACAAAGCAATTTGAGAAACGAGATTGAAGGGTAACAAGAACAGCTACATGAAAACGAAGAAAGCACTGGCGGGCCTTTTAGGCTTGTTAGGGTCCTTCGTGGCCTTTCCCTTCTTAGTCGGTGCCTTTCCTGCTTTCGTGGAAGCACTGCCTTTCTTATTCACAGAAAGCCTACCACCATACACAAACCACACGAAAAATATGAATACAAAGATATACATATACACATATACATGTAGATATGATAGAGAGACAGACAGACAGACAGACAGAGTTGTTTTCATCATTTTTAGATCTAAGATCTGAGAGGCCATGATCAACAGTAATTTTACTCGGATGGCTAAAACAAGGAACAGATTTTTAGGAGAACAATAAAACTTACTTGGCATCAGCTCTCTTCGACTCAGACTTGGGTTTCGCTCCTTTCATGGCGAACCTGCAAAATACATGATCGGATCAGTGAAAATCGTTAGAAATACGCGAAAATTCGTCGAAAATCGATCGGAATCGACGGACTCACAGGTCTGGTGAACTCGAACTAGGGTTAGGGTTAGGGTTGGGGCTAGAGTTTCAACGCGGAGAGAGAGAGAGAGAGAGATAAGTGGGATTGATTGTGAGGGGGATTGAGATGCCGAAAGGCGGAGATATTAAGTCCGGGGTTAAATTGAAATTCAATTGCGAACGAAATGAAATTTGGGGGTTTAGGCGGGATTTTAAATTTTATGCCATGTCAGCGATCCGTGTGCTTTGACAGTATTGGCTGCGTAGATCTTAAGCGTGTCCTTTCGATGTTCGCCTTTGTGTTTTCCTTTGTGTTTCTTCTTCTCTCTCGGTTAGTCGGTCAACGACCCTCTGGTGGACTCGGGTTGGACGTCAGCGAAGGCCCAATTCCAATGCATTTTCTTTTAGTGAGCAAGAGAGTTTCACACGAAAATGCCCATTTGAAATGGGCCATTTCTAATGAACTCCACCCAATCTCTCAGTAACCCAAGCCCAAATCTGCTCGGCCATGGCTATGTGCATCAAGATAACCATAACGACACTTCATTGCATTCATAGAATCATATGGGTCATCCTGCTTCAAAAAAGAAAAAAAGAAAAAGAATCATATGGGTCATCCATAACGAGTTATGTATATGTGATAGTGACAGATAATGGAAAACAAAAGATATATTAAGATACACACATACATAATATATATTTGTGTGTTTTTTTTTTTTCTAATTAATATATGTGTTTAGTTGGGAAATAATAATGTGCTTTATGTTGATAGGATCGGATATTCGGATTCCTTATAAGTCATATGATATTTATCACTTCTATCTATTTAATATTTAATCTCATTATTTATCGTAATTTATCATACTTTTAAGATGATAAAATTTAATCATAAAAATTTTACATAATATAATATCTTAGAATTATAAAAATTTGTATCCATGATGGCCAATGGCCCCTTGTAGAGTTAACTGACATATTGTATCGGTTTCAATTAATGAGGCAGGCTTATATGTTCAAGTAAAAGAGGTGTTAATCAGGTGTATTTTATAGAAAGTCTCTCATATTTATTATGTAAATTGTTAAATATATACGAACTAACGTTTTGCATGTGCTCCAATAAAATAATCTAAACACCAAAATTATTGAAATGCCAATGGGTATCAAGAATAAAAGAATTGGATACGTAAAAGGTAGCTATCTCTCTCTACAGCTTCTTTTATCATTTGAGATCTCTCCGTCACAAGAACAAAACTCGCCCTTAGCCTCAAAACCAAACTGCGCTCCTTCTCTCTTTGTCGATCTGCTTCTCAGGTACCCAGCGAAAAAACGTGTTTTGATGCTTGTTTGATATTTTTATGAAATGATAATGTTGTTTGTCCATCCAAAATCATTAATTTTTGTTCATTTATTACTGTGTGATAAAATTTATATTATTAAATAATAAATTTTATCAGTAGTGATAAATAGACAAAAATAAGTAAATTTGGATGTACATATAATATTGTCCTTTAAGAAAATGAAAAGCTTGTCTCAGCAAACTGCCAAAACAGTAGTTGAGTTGTCCTAGAAGAGTAATGATACAAGTTATCTCACATGTTTATCTTATGTCAATTAAAATTGATGTAACTTTTAAAATTATCATTGGATCAAAAGTCAATAATGATATATTATAAATTAGTAATTTTAAAAATCACATCATTTTTAATTGACACAAGGTAAACATGAGGTTGACATATATATTTACTCGTTCTAGAATATGGGAAATCTAAGTTTTAATTTCGAGAAATGATACAAATCAATCCACATGTCTACCTTGTGTCAATCAAAATTGATGTGGCTTTTAAAATTACTATTAGATTAAAAGTCAATAATGATCTATAAATTCAATAATAATTTTAAAAGTCACATCACTTTTGGCTGACATAAGATAAACATAGAGATGGATATATATATTTACCCTTTAGTTTCTCTATATTTCTTTCATTTTCTCCGTAACCAAACGGCAGATCAAGTGTTTGATTAAATTTCTGTTTGCCACTGAAATGCGTCTCAGTAACATTAGCACATTTTCGAACTCACCGTGTAAGTCGTGGTGTGATTGAGGCAATGGTGAGAGGGTTCATAAGAGGAGGAAGCTTGCATCTTGCCTGGAAGCTGCGACAGGTCGCCAAGGACTGTAAAAGAAAGTTGGATCCCAGCATCCATGCGAAGTTAATATTGGAGCTTGTGAAGAACCCAGATAAACATATGCTTGTTGTTGCCTTACTAGATGAGCTTGGAGAAAGAGAATATTTGAATTTAAGCTAGCAGGACCGTACAGCTATCATGAAAATTTGCATTAGACTTGGAAAATTTGACACTGTGGAGAGTCTATTTAATTGGTTCAAACAATTTGGGCATGACCCAAGTTGGTAATGTACACTACTCTGATTCATCGCCGTTACTATGAGAAGAAATACAGGGAGGCATTGGCTGTCGTCTGGGAAATGGAGACTTCTAATTGTCTTTTTGATCTTCCAGCTTATCGCGTGGTAATAAAGCTTTTTGTTGCTTTGAATGATCTCTCAAGGGCTGTAAGATATTTTTCAAATCTTAAAGAAGTAGGTTTCTCTCCAACTTATGACATGTGCCGTGACTTGATTAGAATCTACATGGTTTCTGGGAGGCTGGCCAAGTGTAAGGAGGTCTGTAAGGAGGCAGAGATAGCCGGATTCAAGTTGGATAAAGAAACAACTTCGCAGTTGTTACAGTTTGAATGAGAAAAAAAGATTCGGTATGTAGAATTACCATGACTTTTAGTGTAAACATTGATGCTCCTTTTTCTATTGTTATGTTATCTTATCGAAGACAATAGATATCAATGATATTTGCTTTTTCTTTCATAGATCATCACAAAGTTTGGATCTAGATTTGGACAGTTTAAATTGATTGAAAAAAACCCTTGAAGAATAAAGACATCCACACATGTGAAGAACACAACTGCAGCTACATCATATAGTGCATAATATAAAGTGGCATTGGATAAATGGAGGGAAGTAAAACGGTTTTGTAGTGATTTGCATAGTATATGAAATGAGTTTATCAAGCTGCATTTGAAAGTGTGTTCTATTGCATTACTGGATCGCATACTTGAAGTGCATGAAATATCTATATTTCTATATTTACATTTGGTTTTGTTGAAGGATATAATTCTCTAATCACTTCATTATCGGGATAATCTGTTTCTCAAGTTACTCTATAAGCCTAATCATAACATTTTGGCTGATTCTTTAGTTTTTCTTTTTTTTAAAAAAGATTACAATTTATTACTCTTGTTTCTATCGATCTTGAGTTTGAATAGTCTGTCATTCAAATCAAACATGGATGTTATTATTTTGTTAGTAATGGCAGGAACTATCAAATTCATACACTTCTTGAATAGGTTGTACCATCAGAAGAGGTAGCCCATTAGATAATTAGGATACATGAAATGGCTGGTTGTCTTAAGTCAATTCATTCTATCTGTGACTACTGCATTTATACAATCCATTAGATACCTTTAATTCATTATTCAAAATCTTTGAAGTCTCTGGTTTCTTGGTGTAAAAGATCTCTTACCATATAGACTCAACTTGACCGCTATTGATCATCTTGACTGCTTGAGTTTAGCACTTCACTTTCTGTTTAGGGAGTCAGTGTTTTCATATGCACACTCTCCCTAGTTAGGCCTCAGAAGGATATAAGAATCGTGATTGATTGTCTTTTAATTTCATTGTTGTTTTAGGGGTCTATGTTATGATTTAATAAGCCTAGTTAGGCCTTTTTGCATTTATAAAATACATTAATTACTTAAAAAAAAAAAGAAAAGAAAAAGGACATAAACAAATCGCTTACATGGATACATGTAAACAAATCGATGAGCAGTCTCTTATTCTAGCTGTGGCTTTCAGTTGCCTTATCTCTATCTATGACTTCAGCCTCTGAATACGATAATTCACAGTTTTTTCCTTCCACGTCTCCTTGTCAAGATATATCTCATAAAAGCTTACTTCCCCACTTTTTTTAATGGCTAATGCAGCAGTGCTCCTAGTGCCATAAGGTCCCTGTACATCAGAACATAGGTAGATAAATAAAATTGTAGAACTCAGAAATTTCCATGGGTGCTAAAAGAATAAAGCTAACAATGTTTACCAGCGGGGTATCAACTTCAACGAATATGGAGCTTAAATTGAACTCCCAGTCGAGGGAACAAATATGAGGTAATTTGCTTTCATCTGCTTTAACTGTGTCCCTCATCAGCCTCCCAACCATCTCTTTGATTGGTATTTCACCCTTACCATATTTACCAAGCTGTTCTTTGAAAGTCAGTCCTAAGCGTTGGGCCTGCATGAATAAAAATGAAAGAATTGATAGCTTATTTAGGTGGACACATTTATGCATACTCGCATATGGAGGATGAACCCTACTGAAATATACTGAGCAGATTGAAGAAGGGCTCTGTTTTTTTTTTTTTAATAATAAAGAAAGAAAAAAAAACTGGTCTGTTGGAGATTAATAATGAAACATTTAAAATCTCTAATTTTCAAACTATGTTATAAGAAATGTTAAATCATCGTTTGTCCTAAAAGTTTAAGTTAATAGGAAAAAGTAAATTTAATCACTTAATCAAGACTTTAACATTTTCTTTCACGTGTGGGCTCAAACTCCCTTTTAATATGTAAGACCCAACACGTGAAATATTTAATTGAAATGAATGTAAAATAACGGAATCAAGATTCGAATTCAGAACATAGCTCTAATACCATATTAAATCATTGCTTGTCTCAAAAGCTTAAACTGATAAAAGGAAATAACTTTAATCATTTAATCAATACTTTAACAATAAATAACAATCCAAGGTATATAGTAAAGAAGAATCATCGTGTGCAAGCTGCACTATATGGTTTGGCTGAGTGAGGTTGCTCAAATTTTTCTGTTGGCTACCTTTTTTGTCTTGGTGTGGAGTTTTTAATAACTGACTAATTCAAGTACATTTTCTTCCTGTCTTATCCATTCTACAAAAAATTGATTTAGATCATGCAATATGGCAATATGCTACATCATTTCAAACCCTATATGTTGGAATAGATGTTCAGGCAGGTTGGGCTGCCCAAGCAAGTGGAGTTTGGGATGGCTCTCTTATGGGCTGCCCACTTGTAATGCAAGAAAACAATCATATTACACAGGATTTCCTATTTCTTTGTAGCCAACTTTGCATTATGGGTTTTTCCTTTTTTGTTTCCGTTATGTTTCTTCTATATATATATATATATATATCAAATATGAAGCACAGTGAGTAGTACATATTCTAACCTTATGCCAAGGGGAGTCGAGCTTTGCGTTCGAAAGCACATGAATGCCTGGAGAAACCTCTTGAAAGATAATGGGTTCTCCTTTCGGCCTGTTAGAGACATAAACCATGGTTTTGGAAGACACATCAGCCACAATAAGGTTAAAACCATTATATAGATGGGCGTCTGTAATCAGTTCCTTTGCGAACTCCTTGGGAGTCTGATTGCTCTGCCATTAATATTCCATGCAAAGAGTTAAGAGTGAACAAACTATAAAATTGAGGCAATAAGTAAAGGGAACCAATTATTTTCTACTATTGTAACTTGTAAGAGCATTAGCATCTGTTTTTTGGAAATCTTCTTCAAACTCTGAAGAATAATCTTCCTTATCTCTGCATTCCATCTTTTCTTTTCTTTTTTTCCTCTACTCTATTTAAGATATTCATACTCATTCTTTAAACACTATACATATTAATTTTTCTCATTCTTTAAAATATTCATTCTCATTAAAATATCCATTAAACTTCACAGGGTTTTTCATATATGAAAACTATTGTAGCATCTTGTCCAAAATGAAAAACGATAAAGAATTGGATATATAGGCATTTTAGGGTGTGACTAACTATTATTTGACGAAAAAAACAGTTTGAATAATCGAATGCTAATGCTCTAAGTGGATACGGATTCCTTATGAAGTGTAAAAATGGCCAGTCATTAGGCTTGGGTCCATTGGGATTTGCAATTTCAAAACTTGCCATTTAAAAAAATAACACTTTCAAAATGTGAGATTTAAAAATACAATTTTTAAAAACTTAGTTATACATTTGGTAAAATCATATTTTTGCCTTTAAGATGTATGTTTGAAAACGTATATTTTTTTATATTTTCAAATCATAATATTTTAAAAATGCATTTTCAAACAATACCCTTTCTATGATTTATTTAAAATCATATTTTTAATCTGCAAAATGACATTACCAAAGAGACTCTGTTAGGTTATATCTTTGAGTTTATTTATTAAAATAAAAAATAATAATAATTATCACATGCGTGTAGACCATTATACCTCTAAGAAAAGCACAGGCAGGTCTCCACGGCTCTTTGCATCCGGGAGAGTATCAAGTTCCAACACGTTTGTTAGAAAAGCCACCCTCCCTCCTCTTGAACACGCCAACCATGTGCCTCCTGCAACCTCATCTCTCCCTCCCAGTATCTCACCGCCTTCCCACCATGCCACTGCCTTTGTAGGCCTTCAACCACACCAAAACACACACACATATCAAATATATATCAATGAAATTTAAACCAGATATAAAGAAAAATGAAACACCAATCAAAATGATCAGCTAGCTTGCCTGTTGTGATATTCGTCTCTGTTTTGCAAAAGAATGAAAGGGAAGAGCGGGTGGGCTTGCCAAGAAAACACGGCTATACACATTATTCTGAATAATTAACTTTGACTGTCGAGACATGCACTTGAAACGTCTACCGTTTTGGCTCAATACTCGTCCAGAGTTGCTCTTACTTTATAGGCTGCTGAATTCCGTACAGCATCTATGAGGATTTGTGCTATATATGTAGAAAACAGGTGGCCATGGCCACCCTACCAGTTAGCACGGCCACCTCCACTAATATATATATATATATACTCGTTGAATAATTGCCTGATTCAATTTGCTTTTGGGGGTTTTAAAGAGTTCATAGATTTAAAAGAGAAAAAATTAAAATTTTATCAAACACCTCAGTGTGTTTGATACTTATCCAATTAACCCTTATAGATGAGATGGGATCTGTACAAGCAACCGTTGTGAAATGATATTGATTTTCTTTTAGATGTGTGTACATTTGGTACTTATCCAGTTAAAACAAAAAGAAATGAGAAATAATCCTTTGGGGCTTCCTCAGTACGTAGTAAATTACAATCTGCTTCTTAAATAAAATGAATCAGGGAGTGCCTGAAAGTGATAGCCCAATCAGATTTCCTTTGCGTGACGTGGCCAGGTTACTCTTTCGTGAGATTACTATTGCTCCGGAATATGCTACTGTCTTCTAGGCCCTGTATAGATAACGCTTGGCCCAGCGGGGTCCAAAGTCCAAACCAGAGAGTTTAAAATTGATAGTAGCATTTAAAGGAGACCGGTGACCGGCTGGGTAGCGAATGTAGGCATCACGTTACCGTGCTTAGGAATCGAGAGGCGCCGCCACTTCTAATACTCGCCTTGAATGTGTGCAAAAGTATCCAGACTGCCTTTTTTAGTATTAATTCGGGGGTGTCGGTGGTGATTCATTTAAGATTAAATTTGACAGATTTAACTATTTATATATTCTCATATAACGAAAATTGTATCATACAATAAAATAAATTTTGATTATAAAATAACACATTTCCATTGCACTTGAAATTCAGAAGGTTCTGAACCGTTTGTCTTTGCTAGCGCCTTCGTCTTACCGATCATAACCGGGTTGGCAGCGGTTTGGGGTCAGAAAATCTGTGGGTTTGCACAGCACTCCTTTAAACAGTTTATTTATTCTTTTGATTCCACGTGTTAGTAAATTTAAACCCAGGATGATTATCCTCTTTGTTAGTTAGGCCGATACAGATACGTACGCGAGGGCCCCTAACTGCAGTTTATTCCTAAGTTCTAGTGTTAGGAATGACTTTTTTTTTTCACGCAAATTCTAGTTCAATCCATGTACTTGTCTTTATTGGTTCTCAACCCTAATGACTTTTCCCCCCCTAATTTACCGGTTTTTGGGTGGCTTTTAATTATTTGCCTAAGTTCAAAGCATATGGTTGACACAAATTTACATGACATGGTTGACACAAAAAAAAAAAAAAAACGCATTTTTTCTTAAAATCCTATTTATTTTTGAGTAAATATATGCATCTAGTAATTAATAGTTATGTGTAAACTTCATTTTTCCTCATTGGAATTAAGGCACGCAATTCAAACCCGATAAATACCAGCACTTGGATAATTGCTTCTGGAGATTGTAATTTAAATTCTCCAAAGAGTTTGCGGCCCACATATCTTAATGCCTACCAATAATATCTAACTAATTTTGATGCTTGTAATTTAAATTTTGACGCTTGTACTTGCTCGGCAACGTTAATGCTTGGAAAGTTCTTTCCCTAGGCCTTAGGTTAGGTGCTCCTTTTAATGTTGAGAAAAGATTTTGGATTACGTATCGCCACGTAAGAATTTCTTCATAAGAATTCACAAAGACGTGAATTCGCTACCAAAAGGAAAACATAAGAATTTAAACTTAATCTAAATGTTGATTGTGTGCTTTACTTAAAAACATAAATTTTTTATAAATTGATTTGTAAGAGCTCTTATAATTTAACTTTTAAAAAGATGATATGTTTTTTTTAACATGTAAAATATATATTTATTTTAATAGTTTGTGTTTATTATGCTTTTTAATTTAATATTATATATATATATATATATAATATATATATATATATATATATATATTTTTCATATATTTAAAAACATACATAATATTTTATAAACTAAGTTATAGGAACTTTTATGACCTAAATTATAATTTATAAAAAATTTATATCTTTTAATTATATCAAAGAGTTGCTCAATCAACCCAATATGATTTGGGATGGTTGAAACTTTGCTTAATGCAATTAAATCAAGCAGATAAACTTATAAGAGCATTCTCATTCGACTCTTTATATTTACTTCATATTTTGAGGATATAATCAATTTTTTTCTACTTTAACTATCTATTTATTATAATTACCAACATCCGGCCCCATAAACTGATTATACTTTCACTTTTTTTTTTTAATTTAAATATAATATTTTAAGAAAATGGGAAGAGAAAGAAAATTGATAAAAGTAAAAAGTTAGAAAGAGAAAATAATATTTTATTAGTTTAAAGAAAAGTAGGGAGTGAGAGTAGGAAACTTGATGGAATCAACAAAATGATCTAAAATAAATTTTGATAGGAAAATCTATACTTTAAAGAGAAACGGATCCTCTCCATTTTAAATAAAATAGAGAGGAACTAGTCCCTTACTTTTTGAGGAACAAAATTATAAAATAACAATTTTGTCCCTAAAAAGCAAGAGACCGGATGCTTTCCATTTCATTTAAAATGGAGAGAATCCTTCTCCACTTTAAAGGGCCAAATAAAAATGCCCTAAGTAATGCACGTATCCACTCCTTTGTTATTTTTTCCCCTTGTGAATTCGATTCATCCACTCTAGTTTGCCTCCTGGATTGAGCCTGTTTATGTGGCCGTATGGGAGAAATCTGATCAGTGATGGGCCGAATCACGCAAACCATTTTAGCCAAGTAAGAAAAAAAAAGGCCGCATCAATTAAAGTTTGCCTTATGGGTTCAGCCCATACACCTGGGAGAATCCTATTCGAGCCAGGCCCAACCATTCAAATCAATTGGGTCCATTTGTACTTTAACAAAATAACCATTTTCTTTTTTAAGAATCTCCAAGAGAAAATGATAAAAAGAAGTTAATAATAATCATGTGAAATAAAATAACTAAATAACAAAAAAAACAAGTATTTTTCAAAACAAAAGGCAGTAATCTAATGTTACAAATATGTCATGTTTGTATCCTATTTTTGTACATATAGGATACAAGCTCAGGTGGCGGTGTCGATTATTAATTTTTGTTTTTAATGGAACATAATTTAAAGTTTGATTACACTGAGATAAAAATAAAATTTCTAACATTTATTATTATTATTATTATTTATATCCCTCCCCTCTCTCATATCATATGCAGCAACAATGTTATTTAGGACCTTTCGCGGGCATAAATATTAGTATTAGGAATAAAAACCTTTTTCTTTTCTTTTTTTTTTTCTTTTTTTGTGTTTTTGTTCTTTTTGTCTTAAATGGCAAGGCACAAACTACAAACGCACCAAAAGCCTGTCTACGTGCAGTAGCCCTCGTTTCACGTGACCTAAATTTCACGTCAGCACGCGGTTCGTGAAACTCGCAAGGTACCCGCCCAAGTGCCCAACCAATCCCAAATATCCCAAAATATTTTATTAGGCGAAAAAAAGAGGCTGAAAATAAAAAGTAATAATAATTGAGGACCTGTTTGGGGAGAGATAAAAAGCACAAGAGAGAGAAAAAGGAAATACGATGGGCGAGATATCAGAGACGACGATGAGTCAGATGACGATGCATCAGCAGCAGCAGAAGAAGAAGAAGGGTCGCCCCTCTCTCTTAGATCTCCAAAAACGCTCTCTGAAACAACAACAACAAAACTCTAATTCTTTCAATTTGAGCGCTAACCCTAGCCGTCGCGCCACTCGCCGGAACCCTGACCCGGACGGGTCGGAGTGTAATTCTGGCGGAGGAGACGACGACGAAAGGAAAGAAAAGAAGCACAAGCTCCTACTCGGTCTGAACCCCCAGCCACATTACACGACAGTGTCGCCGAATTCCTTGTCGTTTGGCTCGAGTCCGTACGGCTCTGATTCGAATGCGGATATCGAGGATCCCGATGCGGCGATCAAGAGGCGCAAGATCAGCGCCGTCAATCGCGGAACTGATGCAATAACGGTGATGCTCACCAATTTATACAACGAATAAAATTCTCTCTCTCTCTTTGTGAAAGTCATTTCTGAAAACGTTTTTGAGAAACCAAAAGAAACATATATACTGAATGTGCTTCTGTTGCCGTTGCGTTTTGAAAAGTAATCGAGTAGTTTGGATTGCGCGCGCAATTTCGTTGCTTTTGGTTTGGTGGGCTCGTTGGATGGACGAGTTTGACTCGGTCCAAGTTAGTGATATTCTTTAATTTTATTGAAATCTGGTGGGCTTTTCAGTTTTTTCTTTATTATTATTTCCAAATTTAAATCTTCAATTTATTTATTTGTTTTGTGTTCTTATTGTCTGTATTAATACACACAGAAACACACACGCACACACCCTTCATGTCTGGAAAAGCTTTAATTTGTCTCTTTCTTTAATTATTTCCGGGTTTTATTTTCCCCACCTGTACTCTTGTTGCCTTTAATGTAACTTTCCATGTAATTTTTTTTTTCCGCTTTCTAGTAATTGACTGAAAGCAGTTATGCAATTCTTCTTTTTGTTTAATTTTTATTGGGTATTTTCCACCATTGATATTGGATAATTTTGCAGGGTGAAAGGGTTTGGAAAGCGACAGACACCATACATGGTATCGAACTGTCAATCAATCTCAATTGTGTGCTGAAAAGGCATTGTGGGGAATTTTTCATAGTGAATAAATTTAATAATGTCATTTTATATGGACAGGGTCGCAGTTGGAGTCCGGTCCCACGACACCTTTGCCAGACAAAAAGTTGCTGGTGTTCATCCTTGACAGGCTTCAAAAGTGTGTGTGTGGTTTTTTTTTTTTAACTTGTAAGGTTTTATTTTTAATTTTTTGTTTACTTTCTTAACTGGGTTTTGATCGGTTTCTCTTCCAACTCGCTCGCAGAAAGGACACTCGTGGGGTATTCTCGGAGCCTGTGGATGCGGAAGAGGTGCATTTTTTTATGGTGATTTTGGACTTCTGTGTGATATTAGAATACCCGTTCATTGATTTGTTTTAAATTTATTCCCAACAGCTTCCAGATTACCATGACATCATTGAGAAACCAATGGATTTTAGAACCGTGCGGGAGAAACTAGATGGGGGAGCTTATGCCAACTTGGAACAGTTTGAGGTTGGTTTGAGAATGCATTTTCTGACACAGACATATGCATGTGCAGACGTACAGACACTTATACTGTAACCAGAGTTGCCTAATCGTCAATCTGTCTCTGAAGTATAATTCAGTTTTGACAATTACATAGGTCACAGATTTTCTTCTTGTTTTCTTATAGTCTTGCCTGTGTTTGTGCACATGCACATGTACTTTCATGCCTTCACTCCTAGGTTTGCTTTTCAAGTAATGAATTTACTTGTCACTACTGGGTGTTGCTCTCTGAAGCCTGTGCCTTTTGATAATAATCTTCTTCATGACCTACAATTTCATCCATTCAGCTCGCTTTTGTTTTAGTAAGTTATAGCTTACTTAACAAAATTGATGTTTGCTTTTAATTTTTGGCTGAATTGAATATTAAATTAGTCTTAATTTTCTTGCATTAAAAAAATTGTATGAACAACATTTCCACTAGAAGAAAACAAGGGTTTCAAATCAAGAGTCCCAAAAATTGGCTTTGTTACTTGTATTTTCTAAAGCAATGGACAAAGGAAGTTGGAAACAAATAGGAGTAGGTAAAAAAAAAAAAATCAATTCCTTGTTAGTTGATCATGATCGTCCCCGACGTCCCATCTAGATGTACATTCGGCTGTAATAATTAAAAGTCATATATTAGGTTTTATCTTGTGAGGCTCCCCAGGGTAAAGGCAAATGAGAATCTTAGAAACCAAGACCTTGCTTTACCAATCTGAAGAAGTTTGGTCTTGAGATAAAAATCATTGAATGTATCAATATGGATTTGTGCGCGTTTACTAAGAAAATGATTTAAGCAAGTTACTCTGCCACTGCTTTTGTAGGGGAGTTTGTGATGTTTTCTTCAGTACTTTATATGGACCACTTACTGTGTTTCTGGGATATGATTTGGGATCTCCAGCTTCATAGTTCAAATATTTGGTCCACTAACCCTAACTTGAAGGAAAAAGAAACAAAAAGAAAAAAAAAATTAAAAAAAAGGAATTTAAGTATCAAACCTATGTGAACTTTGGCTGAATGATCTTTGACTGTCATTAATTCTTGCCAAAATTTCTGGTTTTCTAGGTAATATTGACATTGATAGAATTTATCATTAAAAAAAAATATTGACATTGATATAACTTGAATGCTGCAAATATACTTCATCTTGTTTTTCCTCAGGCTAGATTTGTCACTGGTGACCTTTCAGCCTTCAGGTGTTGATTGATCCCATTGCTGTTTGGCGAGTAATGTCTCTACTAATGGTTTTCATTGCACTGTGACATTTACTATTTGCTAATTTCGGTCAGTCATCAAGAAACATCATTTGAAAAATGAGTGTATATTCCTTTGTTGAATGATTGACAACTGGTAAAATGAGTTAAAGGCTTCAGCAGCTTTGATAAATGACTTGTGCTGTTGCATTCAATGGTTTTTGTGGTATATTCTAGTGAGAATTATTATAAAATGGCTTTGATCTTGGATCTGTTGACAAAAGGTGAGTCCACAAAATGCTATTTTGCAGTTTTGTGATTCCTGACCTTAAAAATGTAACAAAATGCGCTTCTACCTTAGCCTGTACACAGAAAGTTGGTTTCCTGTTAAACTCAGACGAATCTAAATCTTGTTACTATTTAATTTGTGCAGAAAGACGTGTTTCTAATATGTACAAATGGGATGCAGTATAATGCTCCGGATACTATTTTCTTTAGACAGGTTTGATCATGTCTGAACTTGTATTCTCATCCCTGGTTTGGGGTTCTCTTTATTGCATTATTGAAACTTAACTTTTTTCTTAGGCACGGTCTATGCTAGAGTTGGCAAAAAAGGACTTGAAAAATGTGAGGCAAGAGAGTGATGATAATGAGCCACAACCCAAAGTTGTGCGGAGAGGCAGACCTCCAGGCAAAAACCTGAAGAAGTCCCTTGATAGATCTCCTTTTGAGCATGTTTGTCCTGAGCCTTCTTCAGATCCAGCTCTTGCCTCTGTAGGAGGTAATGCAGGGCAGTCCTATGCTTACAATCTAAGAAAAGCACTTACTTCAGACAAGTTGGTCAGGGTCTCCCATGGGTCTCAGAACAATGAAACCTGTACTAGTCGGTTGTCTGAATGGGAGAGTGAATTTCCAGGTAAGATTTGAACTGGGTCTGTTGTATTGCTTTATATATTGTATATGTAGGTTTTTTAATGTTATTTCAATTCTTTAGCCTTTTCTACAATCTCTGAGCCATTTTTCCCTTGTATTGCAGCTTCTGTTTTGAAGAGTGTTTTGAAAAATGGGAAGAACCAATTTGCTATAGATGAGAATAGGCGTGACACCTATAAGCACTCGTTGGATTCTGGTCATGGGCTATCTATTTTGGCCAACCTTGAAGGAGAATTGAAGCAATTAATGGCGGTATATATATATATATATATATATTTTCTTTCTTTCTTTCTTTCTTTTGGTATTCTTCTATGTTTATATCTCTTGCTCTGGGCTTGGGGAATTTGGGAGAGAAAAAGGGGGGGATGGGATTATGGATTGTATCTGGCCAAATGTCATTTTTCTGAATGCCATGTACATCATCTGCAACAAAAGATTATTGTTGAAAACCAGCAATTATATGCGTGAAGTTGGTGATGTTTCTTGGTTTGATGTATCACTAAGATGGTTTAATTGAATGACAAGTACTTATTTGTCCTGCCCTGAAGGGAAGTACTTATTTACTCGAATTTATTCTGTGTGATTGCTGTTGTGGACTGGTTCTATATTGTTGTCTAATTGTAACCAATTTTCTATTGTAAATGTAAAAATCAGGTAGGTCTACATGTGGAGCATGGTTATGCAAGAAGCATCACTCGATTTGCAGCAGATCTTGGGCCTGTAGTTTGGAAGATTGCTTCAAAGAAAATTGAAAGAGTTTTGCCCGTCAGACTCAAGTTTGGTCCTGGATGGATAGGAGAAACCGAGGCATTAAAGCACCTGCAGTCTTTATTTACTGAGGAGAAATCTTCAGAGAGCTTAATATCAGATGACAATGCAAGCAAGCTTCTCCATCACAGCACATCTGACTCAAACGCTGTTTTTGCAAATGGATTTTTGTGGCAAGGTCGAGAAGACTTTGAAAGAACAGATTTAGGTTCTCAAAATGAGTTGATTTCACTGAAGAGTAGTATTGGTGGAATAGAACATGTGCCTCCTTTTGGGATTCAGCAGAAACCCATAATTTGCTCTGATATCAATGGTTTAAATGCTGGCTTTGGGTCAGATTTTTCATCACAAATCAGGATGGTAAGACTTGCCACACTAACTGGAATGCCTGTTTCTGATGATACTTCAGTGCCTTCGCAAATGCTTGGTATAGATTCAAGTGGCAACACTACTAGCTGCCCAATGTCTAGAAACGATCATGAATCAAATGAAGCCAGGTTATCTGAAACTGCAAGAACACATACTGGAAATGTATTGGCCCTGGGCTCTGGTCTTAAGTCACATGGAACATCAGAAGTGGTGCTTGGTGGGAAAGCATCTTGGCAGAGATCGGCAACACACCATAAGCATGATTCGTTTTCATTTCCTTCCGATCTAAATGTGAGCTTTCGGCGAACAGTTTCACCTAGTTCTAATGTCCAAATTGATGCACCTCAGCAGCCGGATTTAGCATTGCAGCTCTGAAGATGGGTTGGTTATATTTCTTTCAATTGACCTTGGGGTGGAGCTCTTGGGAATATAAAGAAATAAATTGTCGGGTCATTTTGAGGTAGTGAGAAGTTTTGTATAGATTAATATATCCAATTTTTAGGTCGAAGATGGAAGTTAATTGGAAACAAATTATTCCAAGGTGGAGACTCTTTTAGAGATTCAATGAAAAATTATACCAAGTCTAGGTACATATTTGATATTGTTGAGGGATAATGACATATTGTACCCTTGCAAGTTAAAACAGAAATTTGTGACTATTTAAGAAAAGTTATACCGTCTCTTTCCTTCCGAGACTTTTCCAGAGAGCCCTCCGTACCTCTTCTTTCCTTCGAGATTTTTCGTTCGAAATTTTTCCTGCATCCTCTAAGCTTGATCCTCCCTAGCACTTGCCGACCCACACAGGAAGTTCTTACAGTAGAAATTTTGCATTTATTTGTTGACTACCATGCTCTAACAAGGAGAATGGTATGGATGATATCATCCACTGAACACACTCAATCTTGCATCTATTCGTCGATAACCATGATCAAGCCTAAATAAAAATAAATAAATAAAAAGAAAAGTACAAATACCCTCTTCAAATGTTAGTGTGTTTTTCAAATTATTAATTGTGTCAATATTTTTCCTAAACTACTAAAAAATGTCAATGTACCTATAATGACAAAAATACCCTTCGTAATATTATTAAAAAAAAAATTTTAAAAAAAATCCACTCTAGTTGGGTTTTGCACACTTGAGTTGGTTGCTTTGGATTTGGCTTGAAGTGATGCAATGACTGAGGTATCAAACACAATTCTCCTTATTATACACTTACCTGATTTGAAGGGCCTGGACAAAGCCGTCGTAACGGCTTCTGTAGAGTATGCATCGTTTTACATAAATGAGATTTTGTGCATTGAATCATGTTGGAAGTGTGTTAATTCTAATAAATCATTTGTGGTAGATGGTGTGATTGGTGCATGTTTGATGGATTGGATGAAGCAAATCTGCTGCGCTCCTTGTTTCCATATTTTGCTTGAATTGTGTTTGGTGAATTGTAAGAACCAAATCTGGTGCGCTACTTGTTTCAATATTTTGCTTACTTTCCATAGCACTCAAGGTTCACAGAAAAGAGTTGAGAATTCAGTAACATGCATAACCCAATATTGCACCTTGAAAAAGCCATGTGCGAATCATACCATCAGATCCTATTCCTATTATTATTATTGTTTTTTTTTAATGTGTAATTTTGATATAAATCATTGTTGGTTCAGACAAGTTCGAACAATCTAATATCAAGGAACCTGGAATTAGGGATGTTATGCTGCATATATTTATTTGCCTGTCATGCATGTACATTTTGATTCGTTTGACAACAGGACCTTTCTTTTGGCGTTTTTAAACATTTCTGACTGATGTGCACCTACTTCTTTTTTACTTTATGTTAACCGTATCAGGTCATTCGATCTTTGGCTGCTAATCCTTTGAAGCAGCAGCCTGTACTTATTGAAAACGTTCCTGATCCTCTTGCTGGAGAACAGGTAACTTGCATAAAATAGAAGTTGAAGTGTTGAGTTTATGAAGGTTTTGTATCTTGAGCTTGTTAGTTGATTTCAGTACTGAAGATGAGTATTGGTGGAATAGAACATGTGCCTCCTTTTGGGATTCAACAGAAACCCATAATTTACTCTGATATCAATGATTTAAATGGTGGGTTTGGGTCAGATTTTTCATCACAAATCAAGATGATAAAACTTGCATGCCACACTAACAGGAATGCCTCTTTCTGATGATACTTTAGTG
Organism: Betula pendula; assembly: GCA_900184695.1. Lineage (NCBI taxonomy): Eukaryota > Viridiplantae > Streptophyta > Magnoliopsida > Fagales > Betulaceae > Betula > Betula pendula. The sequence continues at coordinate 1,123,826 of FXXK01000135.1, read as the reverse complement.
GCAGAATCAGTGCCTTTGCAACTGCTTGGTATGGATTCCGGTGGCAACAGTACCATCTGCCTAATGTCTAGAAACGATCATGAATCAAATGAAGCCAAATTCTCTAAAACTGCAAGAACACATTTTGGGAATTTATTGGCCCAAGGCTTTGTTCTTAAGTCGCACGGAACATCAAAAGTGGTGCTTGGTGGGAAAACATCTTGGCAGAGATTGGCAACGCGGCATAAGCATGATTCATTTTCATTTCCTCCCGACCTAAAAGTGGGACTTCTACGTACAAGTTCACCTAGTTCTAATGTCCAGATTGACGCACCTCAACAGTCAAATTTGGCGTTGCAACTTTGAAGATGGGGGTGCCTATAACCAATTATATAAGGTGGCTTAAAACGGGCTAATACCTATGAAAAATGGAGATGAGAATGTCACCCTTACTTTATGGGTAACAATTATTGAATTGGTTCAAGAAAAGAAAATTAAATGGTCTAAATTTTATTTTGTTGAATCTGCTTTCTTGTTGACTAACTTGACATCTTTGTTGATTAAGAAAATTATCTCAATGGTTGAAGATTTCCCTAGTGCTTAAAGCTTATAGGCATAACAGTAATAGCAAAGAATATCGCAAATTCTACCCAAATGGCTAATGGCGCATGCTTAAGTTGTCCTATCAATAGATCATGTACAGAGTCACAACTCTTTAATGTCAAAGATAGTACTCTTGATCATTTTGATAGGTTTCAAAGGCTTGACAATTAGATGCTATCGGATGCCAATTTGACTTGATAGGGGAGAAAGTAACAAATAAGTGGTATATTTAAAATTTTCTAACAAGTTCATGAATTTTTGCCTGATTTTAATTTACTCATTGAATTTTTAAAATTATATATACTTAACTTCTTAAGTTTTTCGTGTTCCTTCCGTCCCAAATTAATTAGGTGGTATTAAACCAATTAATACCAAGTAAACAATTTTGGCACA